>OY757142.1:41393936-41606656 GCA_963583835.1 Drosophila immigrans | reverse complement strand
TAAATCGGATAAGTGGGAATAAAAGTTATTCGTGAAATTATTTATCAAAATTTTTGTGCCCAGTGCATATGGACGTTTTAAGTGTGTGAATGACCTAGAGATATCAAATTTGGTGACAGTATACATGTAACTCTTACGCAGATCAAGTTTGTTTTAGATTTTTGCCACGCCCCTTTCCGCCCCCAAAAACTGTAAAAGCCGTAATAATAGACCTAGAGCATTGAATTTTGGTATGCATAATAACAATGATAGTCTGAATGACTCCTGTGAATTTGGTTGAGATCGAATAAAAAACAAGGAAGTTATTAAAGAATCCATTTTGTATGCAAAATTCACTTGCAGCTGCTCACGCTTTGTTTGTTTAGTTGACAATGTGACCATGTCGGTGTTATGGATTTTTACCCGCTATTTTCAAATATATACAAACAAAATACAAGTTTCAGTATATTTTTGGTATATTTGTTGTCAAAATATCATTCAAATTTTTTTTTTCTCGAAATGGGTTGCGGGTATCATACGGTCGAGCACTCTCGACTGTAGCTTTCTTACTTGTTTTTTATATATTTGAAAATGGCGGGTATAAAAATCCATAGCATACCGGGCAGCTGCAAGTGTATTTTTCATATAAAATTGATTCTTTAATAACTTCCTTGTTTTTCATTCGATCTCTACCAAATTCACAGGAATCATTGAGAATATAATTATTATTATGCATACCAAAATGCTCTAAGTCTATTATTACGGCTTTTACAATCTTTTGGGGGCGGAAAGGGGCGTGGCATCCAACTTTTGAAATAAACTTGATCTGCGTAGGGTATGAAGGAACCTTTTTGCCAAATTGGGTGTCTCTATGTCTTATAGTCTCTGAGATCCAGGTGTTCATACAGACGGACTATCGTCTCGGCTGTTGACGCTGATCAAGAATATATATACTTTATGGGGTCGGAGATGCCTCCTTCTGCCTGTTACATACATTTTCTGTTGGCACTAAGTCATAATACCCTTCTACCCTATGGGTAGCGGGTAATAAACATTGGTATGCATAATAACAATGATAGTCTGAATGACTCCTGTGAATTTGGTTGAGATCGAATAAAAACGAGGAAGTTATTAAAGAATCCATTTTGTATGCAAAATTCACTTGCAGCTGCTCACACTTTGTTTGTTTAGTTGACAGTGTGACCATGTCGGTGTTGTGGATTTTTTCCCGCTATTTTCAAATATATACACACAAAACACAAGTTTCAGTATATTTTTGGTATATTTGTTGTTAAAATATCATTAAAATTTTTTTTTTTCTCTCGAAATGGGTTGCGGGTATCATACGGTCGAGCACTCTCGACTGTAGTTTTTCTTACTTGTTTATTATTAAATTAATGCAACATAAAGCTATATTACAAGATGGTAATCAATACAAGTGTGTCACATATTAAAACTATATCATTTTGATATATTTATAAGAGCTATAATTATCACATGTGAAATAAATTGCTTAGGAAATAAAAAATGTACATGCAAAAAAAAATTTTTTTTGAGATAATTTCTATATGAAAAAAGACTACCCTTCGGAAAACATGTCACAAAACCCTTTATAGGGAAGTAGTGTCGCGCAAGCAACGAAATATGAAAAAATTGTAACATGTGAAACTCATATGACTCTGAAGTGGTGTGTGTAAAATATAGTACATTTTCACATGTGAACACAATATCTCATATTGACACAATATTTAAAAACAAAATTATGCATATTGAATATCATTAAAGTTATAAAAAGTCATGAATAATTTTCATGTGAAAAAAATTTCATTTAAAAAAAAGTTTCATATGAAAAAAGTCTACCTTCCGGAAAACGTGTCACAAAACCTCTATGGAGGAGTAGCGACGGGCAAGGCATTATATATGAAAAAAAATTCCAATATGAAATTCATAAGACCGTGGAGTAATATATTGCCGGCATAGGTCACATATTATAGGGATTGATAAAATATTAAGTTAAATGTTTTATTATTAAATTAATGCAACATAAAGCTATATTGGAAGATGGTAATCAATACAAGTGTGTCTCAAAAAAAATGTTTCACATGTTAAGACTATATCATTTTGATATATTCATAAGAGCTATAATTATCACATGTGAAATAAATTGCTTAGGAAATAAAAAATGTACATGCAAAAAAAAATTTATTTGAGAAAATTTCTATATGAAAAAAGGCTACCTTTCGGAAAACGTGTCACAAAACCTTTGTAGGGAAGAAGTGTCGCGCAAGCAACGAAATATGCAAAATTGTAACATGTGAAACTCATATGACTGTGAAGTGGTGTGTGTAAAATATAGTAATTTTTCAAATGTAAACACAATATTTCATATTGACACGAAATTTAAAAACAAAATAATTCATATTCAATATCATTAAAGTTATAAAAGTCATAAAAATATTACATGTGAAAAAAATTTCCTTTGAAAAAAAGTTTCATATGAAACAAGTAAGAAAGCTACAGTCGAGAGTGCTCGACCGTATGATACCCGCAACCCATTTCAAGAGAAAAACAAAAAACTTATTTGGATATTTTAACAAAAAATATACCAAATATACTAAAACTGTTTTTTTTTATATATTTGAAAATGGCGGGTATAAAAATCCATAGCATACCCGGCAGCTGCAAGTGAATTTTTCATATAAAATTGATTCTTTAATAACTTCCTTGCTTTTCATTCGATCTCTACCAAATTCACAGGAATCATTGAGAATATAATTATTATTATGCATACCAAAATGCTCTAAGTCTATTATTACGGCTTTTACAATCTTTTGGGGGCGGAAAGGGGCGTGGCATCCAACTTTTGAAATAAACTTGATCTGCGTAGGACCTATAGGACTACTGTCCCCAAATTTGGTAGCTCTAGCTCTTATAGTCTCTGAGATCTAGGTGTTCATACAGACGGACAGACGGACATGGCTATATCGTCTCGGCTGTTGACACTGATCAAGAATATATATAGTTTATGTGGTCGGAGATGCCTCCTTCTGCCTGTTACATACATTTTCTGTTGGCTCTAAGTTATAATACCCTTCTACCCTATGGGTAGCGGGTATAAAAAGTCTACCTTTCGGAAAACGTGTCACAAAACCTTTATGGAGGAGTAGCGTCGGGCAAGGCATTATATATGAAAAAAAATTTCACATATGAAATAACATGTGAAACTCATATGACTGTGAAGTGGTGTGTGTAAAATATAGTAATTTTCAAATGTAAACACAATATCTCATATTGACACAAAATTTAAAAACAAAATTATTCATATTGAATGTCATTAAATTTATAAAAGTCATGCAAATTTGCATATGAAAAAGATTTCCTTTAAGAAAAAGTTTCATATGAAAAAGGTCACCTTTCGGAAAACGTGTCACAAAACCTATATGGAGGAGTAGCGTCGCGCAAAGCATTATATATGAAAAAAATTTCACATATGAAATTCATAAGACCGTGGAGAAATATATTGCCGGCATGGGTCACATATTATAGGAATTGATAAAATATTAAGTTAAATGTTTTATTATTAAATTAATGCAACATAAAGCTATATTGGAAGATGGTAATCAATACAAGTGTGTCTAAAAAGAATTTTTTCACATGTTAAAACTATATCATTTTTGATATATTCACAAGAGTTATAAATTTCACATGTGAAATAAATTGCTTAAAAAATAGAAAATTTACATGCAAAAAAAATTTTATTTGAGAAAATTTCTATATGAAAAAACACTACCTTTCGGAAAACGTGTCACAAAACCTCTATAGGGGAGTGGCGTCGGCAGGCTCAATGGCAATGTTATATGACAATAAAAAAATTTCACATATGAAATTCATATGACCGTGGAGTAATATATTGCCGGCATAGGTCACATATTAATTGGATTGATAAAATATTGAAGTTAAATGTTTTATTATTAAATTAATGCAACTTATGCCATATTGCATGATGGTACTCAATACAAGTGTGTCACAAAAAAAAAATGTTTCACATGTTAAAACTACATCATTTTGATATATTCACAAGAGTTATAAATTTCACATGTGAAATAAATTGCTTAAGAAATAGAAAATTTACATGCAAAAAAAAAATTATTTGAGAAAATTTCTATTAGAAAAAAAGACTACCTTTCGGAAAACGTGTCACAAAACCTTTGTAGGGAAGAAGTGTCGCGCAATCAACGTAATATGAAAAATTGTAACATGTGAAACTCATATGACTGTGAAGTGGTGTGTGTCAAATATAGTAATTGTTCACATGTGAACACAATATCTCATATTGACACAATATTTAAAAACAAAATTATTCGTATTAAATATCATTAAAGTTATAAAGGTCATGAAAAATTTACATGTGAAAAAAATTTCCTTTAATAAAAGTTTCATATGAAAAAAGGTCACCTTTCGGAAAACGTGTCAAAAAAACCTCTAAGGAGGAGTGGTGTCGCGCAAGGCATTATATATGGAAAAAATTTCACATATGAAATTCATAAGACCGTGGAGTAATATATTGCCGGCATAGGTCACATATTATAGGGATTGATAAAATATTAAGTTAAATGTTTTATTATTAAATTAATGCAACATAAAGCTATATTGGAAGATGGTAATCAATACAAGTGTGTCTCAAAAAAATGTTTCACATATTAAAACTATATCATTTTGATATATTCATAAGAGCTATAATTATCACATGTGAAATAAATTGCTTAGGAAATAAAAAATGTACATGCAAAAAAAATTTTATTTGAGATAATTTCTATGTGAAAAAAGACTACCTTTCGGAAAACATGTCACAAACCCTTTATAGGGAAGTAGTGTCGCGCAAGCAACGAAATATGAAAAAATTGTAACATGTGAAACTCATATGACTCTGAAGTGGTGTGTTTAAAATATAGTACATTTTCACATGTGAACACAATATCTCATATTGACACAATATTTAAAAACAAAATTATTCATATCGAATATCATTAAAGTTATAAAAGTCATGAATAATTTACATGTGAAAAAAATTTCATTTAAAAAAAAGTTTCATATGAAAAAAGTCTACCTTCCGGAAAACGTGTCACAAAACCTCTATGGAGGAGTAGCGACGGGCAAGGCATTATATATGAAAAAAAATTCCAATATGAAATTCATAAGACCGTGGAGTAATATATTGCCGGCATAGGTCACATATTACAGGGATTGATGAAATATTAAGTTAAATGTTTTATTATTAAATTAATGCAACATAAAGCTATATTGGAAGATGGTAATCAATACAAGTGTGTCTCAAAAAAAATGTTTTCACATGTTAAGACTATATCATTTTGATATATTCATAAGAGCTATAATTATCACATGTGAAATAAATTGCTTCGAAAATAAAAAATGTACATGCAAAAAAAATTTTATTTGAGAAAATTTCTATATGAAACAAGTCAGAAAGCTACAGTCGAGATTGCTCGACCGTATGATACCCGCAACCCATTTCGAGAAAAACAAAAAAAATTAAATTATATTTAAACAAAAAACATACCAAATATACTAAAACTTGTTTTTTGTATATATTTGAAAATAGCGGGCAAAATACCGCAACACCGTTATGGTCACACTGTCAACTAAACAAACAAAGCGCGGGCAGTTGCAAGTGAATTTTGCATATAAAATTGAATCTTTAATAACTTCCTTGTTTTTTATTCGATTTCAACCAAATTCACAGGAATCATTGAGAATATAATTATTATTATACATACCAAAATTCAATGCTCTAAGTTTATTACGGCTTTTACAATCTTTTGGGGGCGGAAAGGGGCGTGGCATCCAACTTTTGAAATAAACTTGATCTGCGTAGGACATATAGGAGTACTGTCCCCAAATTTGGTAGCTCTAGCTCTTATAGTCTCTGAGATCTAGGTGTTCATACAGACGGACAGACGGACATGGCTATATCGTCTCGGCTGATGACGCTGATCAAGAATATATATACTTTATGGGGTCGGAGATGCCTCCTTCTGCCTGTTACATACATTTTCTGTTGGCACTAAGTCATAATACCCTCCTACCCTATGGGTAGCGGGTATAAAAATGGTAATCAATACAAGTGTATCTCAAAAAAAAATGTTTCACATGTTAAGACTATACCATTTTGATATATTCATAAGAGCTTTAATTATCACATGTGAAATAAATTGCTTAAGAAATAAAAAATTTACATGCAAAAAAATTTTATTTGAGAAAATTTCTATAAGAAAAAAGACTACCTTTCGGAAAACGTGTCACAAAACCTTTATAGGGAAGTAGTGTCGCGCAAGCAACGAAATATGAAAAAATTGTAACATGTGAAACTCATATGACTGTGAAGTGGTGTGTGTAAAATATAGTAATTTTCCACATGTAAACACAATATCTCATATTGACACAATATCTAAAAACAAAATTATTCATATTGAATATCATTAAAGTTATAAAAGTCATGAAAAATATACATGTGAAAAAAATTTCCTTTGAAAAAAGTTTCATATGGAAAATTTCTACCTTTCGGAAAACGTGTCACAAAACCTTTGTAGGGAAGTAGTGTCGCGCAAGCAACGAAATATGAAAAATTGTAACATGTGAAACTCATATGACTGTGAAGTGGTGTGTGTAAAATATAGTATTTTTCACATGTGAACACAATATTTCATATTGACACAATATTTAAAAACAAAATTATTCATATTCAATATCATTAAAGTTATAAAAGTCATGAAAAATTTACATGTGAAAAAAATTTCCTTTGAAAAAAAGTTTCATATGAAAAAAGTCTACCTTTCGGAAAACGTGTCACAAAACCTCTATGGAGGAGTAGCGTCGGGCAAGGCATTATATATGAAAAAAATTTCACATATGAAATTCATAAGACCGTGGAGTAATATATTGCCGGCATAGGTCACATATTATAGGGATTGATAAAATATTAAGTTAAATGTTTTATTATTAAATTAATTCAACATAAAGCTATATTGGAAGATGGTAATCAATACAAGTGTGTCTCAAAAAAAATGTTTCACATGTTAAAACTATATAATTTTGATATATTCATAAGAGCTATAATTATCACATGTGAAATAAATTGCTTAGGAAATAAAAAATGTACATGCAAAAAAAAATTTATTTGAGAAAATTTCTATATGAAAAAAGGCTACCTTTCGGAAAACGTGTCACAAAACCTTTGTAGGGAAGTAGTGTCGCGCAAGCAACGAAATATGCAAAATTGTAACATGTGAAACTCATATGACTGTGAAGTGGTGTGTGTAAAATATAGTAATTTTGCAAATGTAAACACAATATCTCATATTGACACAAAATTTAAAAACAAAATTATTCATATTGAATGTCATTAAATTTATAAAAGTCATGCAAATTTTGCATATGAAAAAGATTTCCTTTAAGAAAAAGTTTCATATGAAAAAAGGTCACCTTTCGGGAAACGTGTCACAAAACCTATATGGAGGAGTAGCGTCGCGCAAAGCATTATATATGAAAAAAATTTCACATATGAAATTCATAAGACCGTGGAGTAATATATTGCCGGCATAGGTCACATATTATATGGATTGATAAAATATTAAGTTAAATGTTTTAATTTTAAATTAATGCAACATAAAGCTATATTGGAAGATGGTAATACAAGTGTGTCTCAAAAAAAATGTTTCACATGTTAAAACTATATAATTTTGATATATTCATAAGAGCTATAATTATCACATGTGAAATAAATTGCTTCTTAAATAAAAAATGTACATGCAAAAAAAATTTCATTTAAAAAAAAGTTTCATATGAAACAAGTAAGAAAGCTACAGTCGAGTGTGCTCGACCGTATGATACCCGCAACCCATTTCGAGACAAAAAAAAAAATTTTAATGATATTTTAACAACAAATATACCAAAAATATACTGAAACTTGTGTTTTGTGTGTATATATTTGAAAATAGCGGGAAAAAATCCACAACACCGACATGGTCACACTGTCAACTAAACAAACAAAGCGTGAGCAGCTGCAAGTGAATTTTGCATACAAAATGGATTCTTTAATAACTTCCTCGTTTTTTATTCGATCTCAACCAAATTCACAGGAGTCATTCAGACTATCATTGTTATTATGCATACCAAAATTCAATGCTCTAGGTCTATTATTACGGCTTTTACAGTTTTTGGGGGCGGAAAGGGGCGTGGCAAAAATCTAAAACAAACTTGATCTGCGTTAGAGCTACATGAATACTGCCACCAAATTTTATATCTCTAGGTCATCCACACACTTAAAACGTCCATATGCACTGGGCACAAAAATTTTGATAAATAATTTCACGAATAACTTTTGTTCTACTTATCCGATTTGTACAAAAATTACAGGGTATATTAAGAGTGTCAAGCGCAGATGGGTTACCAAATTACACATCATTACACAAAGAACTTTTGGAGTTATTCGCGATTTACATAAAAAAAAACTTGACTTTCTCTAGATAAATGCTTATTGTGGGCGAAGGGGGCGTGGCATCCAACTTTTGAAATAAACTTGACCTGCGTAGGGTATGAAGGAACCTTTTTGCCAAATTTGGTGTCTCTATGTCTTATAGTCTCTGAGATCCAGGTGTTCATACAGACGGACAGACGGACAGACGGACATGGCTATATCGTCTCGGCTGTTGACGCTGATCAAGAATATACATACTTTATGGGGTCGGAGATGCCTCCTTCTGCCTGTTACATACATTTTCTGTTGGCACTAAGTCATAATACCCTTCTACCCTATGGGTAGCGGGTATAAAAAGTCTACCTTCCGGAAAACGTGTCACAAAACCTCTATGGAGGAGTAGCGTCGGGCAAGGCATTATATATGAAAAAAATTCCAATATGAAATTCATAAGACCGTGGAGTAATATATTGCCGGCATAGGTCACATATTACAGGGATTGATGAAATATTAAGTTAAATGTTTTATTATTAAATTAATGCAACATAAAGCTATATTGGAAGATGGTAATCAATACAAGTGTGTCTCAAAAAAAATGTTTCACATGTTAAGACTATATCATTTTGATATATTCATAAGAGCTATAATTATCACATGTGAAATAAATTGCTTCGGAAATAAAAAATGTACATGCAAAAAAAATTTTATTTGAGAAAATTTCTATATGAAACAAGTCAGAAAGCTACAGTCGAGATTGCTCGACCGTATGATACCCGCAACCCATTTCGAGAAAAAACAAAAAAAATTAAATTATATTTAAACAAAAAACATACCAAATATACTAAAACTTGTTTTTTTGTATATATTTGAAAATAGCGGGCAAAATACCGCAACACCGTTATGGTCACACTGTCAACTAAACAAACAAAGCGCGGGCAGTTGCAAGTGAATTTTGCATATAAAATTGATTCTTTAATAACTTCCTTGTTTTTTATTCGATTTCAACCAAATTCACAGGAATCATTGAGAATATAATTATTATTATACATACCAAAATTCAATGCTCTAAGTCTATTACGGCTTTTACAATCTTTTGGGGGCGGAAAGGGCCGTGGCATCCAACTTTTGAAATAAACTTGATCTGCGAAGGACATATAGGAGTACTTTCCCCAAATTTGGTAGCTCTAGCTCTTATAGTCTCTGAGATCTAGGTGTTCATACAGACGGACAGACGGACATGGCTATATCGTCTCGGCTGTTGACACTGATCAAGAATATATATACTTTATGTGGTCGGAGATGCCTCCTTCTGCCTGTTACATACATTTTCTGTTGGCACTAAGTTATAATACCCTTCTACCCTATGGATAGCGGGTATAAAAAGTCTACCTTTCGGAAAACGTGTCACAAAACCTCTATGGAGGAGTAGCGTCGGGCAAGGCATTATATATGAAAAAAATTTCACATATGAAATTCATAAGACCGTGGAGAAATATATTGCCGGCATGGGTCACATATTATAGGGATTGATAAAATATTAAGTTAAATGTTTTATTATTAAATTAATGCAACATAAAGCTATATTGGAAGATGGTAATCAATACAAGTGTGTCTCAAAAAAAATGTTTCACATGTTAAAACTATATAATTTTGATATATTCATAAGAGCTATAATTATCACATGTGAAATAAATTGCTTAGGAAATAAAAAATGTACATGCAAAAAAAAGTTTATTTGAAAAAATTTCTATATGAAAAAAGGCTACCTTTCGGAAAACGTGTCACAAAACCTTTGTAGGGAAGTAGTGTCGCGCAAGCAACGAAATATGCAAAATTGTAACATGTGAAACTCATATGACTGTGAAGTGGTGTGTGTAAAATATAGTAATTTTTCAAATGTAAACACAATATCTCATATTGACACAAAATTTAAAAACAAAATTATTCATATTGAATGTCATTAAATTTATAAAAGTCATGCAAATTTGCATATGAAAAAGATTTACTTTAAGAAAAAGTTTCATATGAAAAAAGGTCACCTTTCGGAAAAAGTGTCACAAAACCTCTAAGGAGGAGTGGTGTCGCGCCAGGCATTATATATGGAAAAAATTTCACATATGAAATTCATAAGACCGTGGAGTAATATATTGCCGGCATAGGTCACATATTATAGGGATTGATAAAATATTAAGTTAAATGTTTTATTATTAAATTAATGCAACATAAAGCTATATTTGAAGATGGTAATCAATACAAGTGTGTCTAAAAAAAATTTTTTCACATGTTAAAACTATATCATTTTGATATATTCACAAGAGTTATAAATTTCACATGTGAAATAAATTGCTTAAAAAATAGAAAATTTACATGCAAAAAAAATTTTATTTGAGAAAATTTCTATATGAAAAAACACTACCTTTCGGAAAACGTGTCACAAAACCTCTATAGGGGAGTGGCGTCGCGCAAGGCATGTTATATGAAAAAAATTTCACATATGAAATTCATATGACCGTGGAGTAATATATTGCCGGCATAGGTCACATATTAATTGGATTGATAAAATATTGAAGTTAAATGTTTTATTATTAAATTAATGCAACTTATGCCATATTGCATGATGGTACTCAATACAAGTGTGTCACAAAAAAAAATGTTTCACATGTTAAAACTACATCATTTTGATATATTCACAAGAGTTATAAATTTCACATGTGAAATAAATTGCTTAAGAAATAGAAAATTTACATGCAAAAAAAAATTTATTTGAGAAAATTTCTATAAGAAAAAAGACTACCTTTCGGAAAACGTGTCACAAAACCTTTGTAGGGAAGAAGTGTCGCGCAAGCAACGTAATATGAAAAAATTGTAACATGTGAAACTCATATGACTGTGAAGTGGTGTGTGTCAAATATAGTAATTTTTCACATGTGAACGCAATATCTCATATTGACACAATATTTAAAAACAAAATTATTCGTATTAAATATCATTAAAGTTATAAAAGTCATGAAAAATTTACATGTGAAAAAAATTTCCTTTGAAAAAAAGTTTCATATGAAAAAAGGTCACCTTTCGGAAAACGTGTCAAAAAACCTCTAAGGAGGAGTGGTGTCGCGCCAGGCATTATATATGGAAAAAATTTCACATATGAAATTCATAAGACCGTGGAGTAATATATTGCCGGCATAGGTCACATATTATAGGGATTGATAAAATATTAAGTTAAATGTTTTATTATTAAATTAATGCAACATAAAGCTATATTGGAAGATGGTAATCAATACAAGTGTGTCTCAAAAAAAATGTTTCACATATTAAAACTATATCATTTTGATATATTCATAAGAGCTATAATTATCACATGTGAAATAAATTGCTTAAGAAATAAAAAATGTACATGCAAAAAAAATTTTATTTGAGATAATTTCTATGTGAAAAAAGACTACCTTTCGGAAAACATGTCACAAACCCTTTATAGGGAAGTAGTGTCGCGCAAGCAACGAAATATGAAAAAATTGTAACATGTGAAACTCATATGACTCTGAAGTGGTGTGTGTAAAATATAGTACATTTTCACATGTGAACACAATATCTCATATTGACACAATATTTAAAAACAAAATTATTCATATCGAATATCATTAAAGTTATAAAAGTCATGAATAATTTACATGTGAAAAAAATTTCATTTAAAAAAAAGTTTCATATGAAAAAAGTCTACCTTCCGGAAAACGTGTCACAAAACCTCTATGGAGGAGTAGCGACGGGCAAGGCATTATATATGAAAAAAAATTCCAATATGAAATTCATAAGACCGTGGAGTAATATATTGCCGGCATAGGTCACATATTACAGGGATTGATGAAATATTAAGTTAAATGTTTTATTATTAAATTAATGCAACATAAAGCTATATTGGAAGATGGTAATCAATACAAGTGTGTCTCAAAAAAAATGTTTCACATGTTAAGACTATATCATTTTGATATATTCATAAGAGCTATAATTATCACATGTGAAATAAATTGCTTCGGAAATAAAAAATGTACATGCAAAAAAAATTTTATTTGAGAAAATTTCTATATGAAACAAGTCAGAAAGCTACAGTCGAGATTGCTCGACCGTATGATACCCGCAACCCATTTCGAGAAAAAACAAAAAAAATTAAATTATATTTAAACAAAAAACATACCAAATATACTAAAACTTGTTTTTTTGTATATATTTGAAAATAGCGGGCAAAATACCGCAACACCGTTATGGTCACACTGTCAACTAAACAAACAAAGCGCGGGCAGTTGCAAGTAAATTTTGCATATAAAATTGATTCTTTAATAACTTCCTTGTTTTTTATTCGATTTCAACCAAATTCACAGGAATCATTGAGAATATAATTATTATTATACATACCAAAATTCAATGCTCTAAGTCTATTACGGCTTTTACAATCTTTTGGGGGCGGAAAGGGGCGTGGCATCCAACTTTTGAAATAAACTTGATCTGCGTAGGACATATAGGAGTACTGTCCCCAAATTTGGTAGCTCTAGCTCTTATAGTCTCTGAGATCTAGGTGTTCATACAGACGGAGAGACGGACATGGCTATATCGTCTCGGCTGATGACGCTGATCAAGAATATATATACTTTATGGGGTCGGAGATGCCTCCTTCTGCCTGTTACATACATTTTCTGTTGGCACTAAGTCATAATACCCTCCTACCCTATGGGTAGCGGGTATAAAAATGGTAATCAATACAAGTGTATCTCAAAAAAAATGTTTCACATGTTAAGACTATACCATTTTGATATATTCATAAGAGCTATAATTATCACATGTGAAATAAATTGCTTAAGAAATAAAAAATTTACATGCAAAAAAAATTTTATTTGAGAAAATTTCTATAAGAAAAAAGACTACCTTTCGGAAAACGTGTCACAAAACCTTTATAGGGAAGTAGTGTCGCGCAAGCAACGAAATATGAAAAAATTGTAACATGTGAAACTCATATGACTGTGAAGTGGTGTGTGTAAAATATAGTAATTTTTCACATGTAAACACAATATCTCATATTGACACAATATCTAAAAACAAAATTATTCATATTGAATATCATTAAAGTTATAAAAGTCATGAAAAATTTACATGTGAAAAAAATTTCCTTTGAAAAAAAGTTTCATATGGAAAATTTCTACCTTTCGGAAAACGTGTCACAAAACCTTTGTAGGGAAGTAGTGTCGCGCAAGCAACGAAATATGCAAAATTGTAACATGTGAAACTCATATGACTGTGAAGTGGTGTGTGTAAAATATAGTATTTTTCACATGTGAACACAATATTTCATATTGACACAATATTTAAAAACAAAATTATTCATATTCAATATCATTAAAGTTATAAAAGTCATGAAAAATTTACATGTGAAAAAAATTTCCTTTGAAAAAAAGTTTCATATGAAAAAAGTCTACCTTTCGGAAAACGTGTCACAAAACCTCTATGGAGGAGTAGCGTCGGGCAAGGCATTATATATGAAAAAAATTTCACATATGAAATTCATAAGACCGTGGAGTAATATATTGCCGGCATAGGTCACATATTATATGGATTGATAAAATATTAAGTTAAATGTTTTATTATTAAATTAATGCAACATAAAGCTATATTGGAAGATGGTAATCAATACAAGTGTGTCTCAAAAAAAATGTTTCACATGTTAAAACTATATAATTTTGATATATTCATAAGAGCTATAATTATCACATGTGAAATAAATTGCTTAGGAAATAAAAAATGCACATGCAAAAAAAAGTTTATTTGAAAAAATTTCTATATGAAAAAAGGCTACCTTTCGGAAAACGTGTCACAAAACCTTTGTAGGGAAGTAGTGTCGCGCAAGCAACGAAATATGCAAAATTGTAACATGTGAAACTCATATGACTGTGAAGTGGTGTGTGTAAAATATAGTAATTTTTCAAATGTGAACACAATATCTCATATTGACACAAAATTTAAAAACAAAATTATTCATATTGAATGTCATTAAATTTATAAAAGTCATGCAAATTTGCATATGAAAAAGATTTCCTTTAAGAAAAAGTTTCATATGAAAAAAGGTCACCTTTCGGAAAACGTGTCACAAAACCTATATGGAGGAGTAGCGTCGCGCAAAGCATTATATATGAAAAAAATTTCACATATGAAATTCATAAGACCGTGGAGAAATATATTGCCGGCATGGGTCACATATTATAGGGATTGATAAAATATTAAGTTAAATGTTTTATTATTAAATTAATGCAACATAAAGCTATATAAGAAGATGGTAATCAATACAAGTGTGTCTAAAAAAAATTTTTTCACATGTTAAAACTATATCATTTTGATATATTCACAAGAGTTATAAATTTCACATGTGAAATAAATTGCTTAAAAAATAGAAAATTTACATGCAAAAAAAATTTTATTTGAGAAAATTTCTATATGAAAAAACACTACCTTTCGGAAAACGTGTCACAAAACCTCTATAGGGGAGTGGCGTCGCGCAAGGCATGTTATATGAAAAAAATTTCACATATGAAATTCATATGACCGTGGAGTAATATATTGCCGGCATAGGTCACATATTAATTGGATTGATAAAATATTGAAGTTAAATGTTTTATTATTAAATTAATGCAACTTATGCCATATTGCATGATGGTACTCAATACAAGTGTGTCACAAAAAAAAATGTTTCACATGTTAAAACTACATCATTTTGATATATTCACAAGAGTTATAAATTTCACATGTGAAATAAATTGCTTAAGAAATAGAAAATTTACATGCAAAAAAAATTTATTTGAGAAAATTTCTATAAGAAAAAAGACTACCTTTCGGAAAACGTGTCACAAAACCTTTGTAGGGAAGAAGTGTCGCGCAAGCAACGTAATATGAAAAAATTGTAACATGTGAAACTCATATGACTGTGAAGTGGTGTGTGTCAAATATAGTAATTTTTCACATGTGAACGCAATATCTCATATTGACACAATATTTAAAAACAAAATTATTCGTATTAAATATCATTAAAGTTATAAAAGTCATGAAAAATTTACATGTGAAAAAAATTTCCTTTGAAAAAAAGTTTCATATGAAAAAAGTCTACCTTTCGGAAAACATGTCACAAAACCTTTGTAGGGAAGTAGTGTCGCGCAAGCAACGTAATATGAAAAAATTGTAACATGTGAAACTCATATGACTGTGAAGTGGTGTGTGTCAAATATAGTAATTTTTCACATGGGAACACAATATCTCATATTGACACAAAATTTAAAAACAAAATTATTCATATTGAATATCATAAAATTTATAAAAGTCATGCAAATTTTGCATATGAAAAAAAATTTCCTTTAAAAAAAAGTTTCATATGAAACAAGTTAGAAAGCTACAGTCGAGAGTGCTCGACCGTATGATACCCGCAACCCATTTCGAGAGAAAAAAAAATATTTTAATGATATTTTAACAACAAATATACCAAAACTATACTGAAACTTGGGTTTTGTTTGTATATATTTGAAAATAGCGGGTAAAAATCCACAACACCGACATGGTCTCACTGTCAACTAAACAAACCAAGCGCGAGCAGCTGCAAGTGAATTTTGCATACAAAATTGATTCTTTAATAACTTCCTCATTTTTTATTCGATCTCAATCAAATTCACAGGAGTCATTCAGACTATTATTGTTATTATGCATACCAAAATTCAATGCTCTAGGTCTATTATTACGGCTTTTACAGTTTTTGGGGGCGGAAAGGGGCGTGGCAAAAATGTAAAACAAACTTGATCTGCGTATGACCTACATGAATACTGCCACCAAATTTGATATCTCTAGGTCATTCACACACTTAAAACGTCCATATGCACTGGGGACAACAATTTTGATAAATAATTTAACGAATAACTTTTGTTCTACTTATCCGATTTGTACCACAATTACATGGTATATTAAGAGTACCAAGCGCAGATGGGTTACCAAATTACACATCATTACACAAAGAACTTTTGGAGTTATACGAGATTTACATTAAAAAAAACTTGACTTTTTCTAGATTAATGCTTATTGTGGGCGAAGGGGGCGTGGCATCCAACTTTTGAAATAAACTTGATCTGCGTAGGGTATGAACGAACCTTTTTGCCAAATTTGGTGTCTCTAAGTCTTATAGTCTCTGAGATCCAGGTGTTCATACAGACGGACAGACGGACAGACTGACAGACGGACAGACGGACATGGCTATATCGTCTCGGCTGTTGACGCTGATCAAGAATATATATACTTTATGGGGTCGAAGATGCCTCCTTCTGCCTGTTACATACATTTTCTGTTGGCACTAAGTCATAATACCCTTCTACCCTATGGGTAGCGGGTATAAAAAGGTCACCTTTCGGAAAACGTGTCAAAAAACCTCTAAGGAAGAGTGGTGTCGCGCAAGGCATTATATATGGGTAAAATTTCACATATGAAATTCATAAGACCGTGGAGTAATATATTGCCGGCATAGGTCACATATTATAGGGATTGATAAAATATTAAGTTAAATGTTTTATTATTAAATTAATGCAACATAAAGTTATATTGGAAGATGGTAATCAATACAAGTGTGTCTCAAAAAAAATGTTTCACATATTAAAACTATATCATTTTGATATATTCATAAGAGCTTTAATTATCACATGTGAAATAAATTGCTTAGGAAATAAAAAATGTACATGCAAAAAAAATTTTATTTGAGATAATTTCTATGTGAAAAAAGACTACCTTTCGGAAAACATGTCACAAACCCTTTATAGGGAAGTAGTGTCGCGCAAGCAACGAAATATGAAAAAATTGTAACATGTGAAACTCATATGACTCTGAAGTGGTGTGTGTAAAATATAGTACATTTTCACATGTGAACACAATATCTCATATTGACACAATATTTAAAAACAAAATTATTCATATCGAATATCATTAAAGTTATAAAAGTCATGAATAATTTACATGTGAAAAAAATTTCATTTAAAAAAAAGTTTCATATGAAAAAAGTCTACCTTCCGGAAAACGTGTCACAAAACCTCTATGGAGGAGTAGCGACGGGCAAGGCATTATATATGAAAAAAAATTCCAATATGAAATTCATAAGACCGTGGAGTAATATATTGCCGGCATAGGTCACATATTACAGGGATTGATAAAATATTAAGTTAAATGTTTTATTATTAAATTAATGCAACATAAAGCTATATTGGAAGATGGTAATCAATACAAGTGTGTCTCAAAAAAAATGTTTCACATGTTAAGACTATATCATTTTGATATATTCATAAGAGCTATAATTATCACATGTGAAATAAATTGCTTCGGAAATAAAAAATGTACATGCAAAAAAAATTTTATTTGAGAAAATTTCTATATGAAACAAGTCAGAAAGCTACAGTCGAGATTGCTCGACCGTATGATACCCGCAACCCATTTCGAGAAAAAACAAAAAAAATTAAATTATATTTAAACAAAAAACATACCAAATATACTAAAACTTGTTTTTTTGTATATATTTGAAAATAGCGGGCAAAATACCGCAACACCGTTATGGTCACACTGTCAACTAAACAAACAAAGCGCGGGCAGTTGCAAGTGAATTTTGCATATAAAATTGATTCTTTAATAACTTCCTTGTTTTTTATTCGATTTCAACCAAATTCACAGGAATCATTGAGAATATAATTATTATTATACATACCAAAATTCAATGCTCTAAGTCTATTACGGCTTTTACAATCTTTTGGGGGCGGAAAGGGGCGTGGCATCCAACTTTTGAAATAAACTTGATCTGCGTAGGACATATAGGAGTACTGTCCCCAAATTTGGTAGCTCTAGCTCTTATAGTCTCTGAGATCTAGGTGTTCATACAGACGGACAGACGGACATGGCTATATCGTCTCGGCTGTTGACGCTGATCAAGAATATATATACTTTATGGGGTCGGAGATGCCTCCTTCTGCCTGTTACATACATTTTCTGTTTGCACTAAGTCATAATACCCTCCTACCCTATGGGTAGCGGGTATAAAAATGGTAATCAATACAAGTGTATCTCAAAAAAAATGTTTCACATGTTAAGACTATACCATTTTGATATATTCATAAGAGCTATAATTATCACATGTGAAATAAATTGCTTAAGAAATAAAAAATTTACATGCAAAAAAAATTTTATTTGAGAAAATTTCTATAAGAAAAAAGACTACCTTTCGAAAAACGTGTCACAAAACCTTTATAGGGAAGTAGTGTCGCGCAAGCAACGAAATATGAAAAAATTGTAACATGTGAAACTCATATGACTGTGAAGTGGTGTGTGTAAAATATAGTAATTTTTCACATGTAAACACAATATCTCATATTGACACAATATTTAAAAACAAAATTATTCATATTGAATATCATTAAAGTTATAAAAGTCATGAAAAATTTACATGTGAAAAAAATTTCCTTTGAAAAAAAGTTTCATATGGAAAATGTCTACCTTTCGGAAAACGTGTCACAAAACCTTTGTATTGAAGTAGTGTCGCGCAAGCAACGAAATATGCAAAATTGTAACATGTGAAACTCATATGACTGTGAAGTGGTGTGTGTAAAATATAGTATTTTTCACATGTGAACACAATATTTCATATTGACACAATATTTAAAAACAAAATTATTCATATTCAATATCATTAAAGTTATAAAAGTCATGAAAAATTTACATGTGAAAAAAATTTCCTTTGAAAAAGAGTTTCATATGAAAAAAGTCTACCTTTCGGAAAACGTGTCACAAAACCTCTATGGAGGAGTAGCGTCGGGCAAGGCATTATATATGAAAAAAATTTCACATATGAAATTCATAAGACCGTGGAGTAATATATTGCCGGCATAGGTCACATATTATAGGGATTGATAAAATATTAAGTTAAATGTTTTATTATTAAATTAATGCAACATAAAGCTATATTGGAAGATGGTAATCAATACAAGTGTGTCTCAAAAAAAATGTTTCACATGTTAAAACTATATAATTTTGATATATTCATAAGAGCTATAATTATCACATGTGAAATAAATTGCTTAGGAAATAAAAAATGTACATGCAAAAAAAAATTTATTTGAGAAAATTTCTATATGAAAAAAGGCTACCTTTCGGAAAACGTGTCACAAAACCTTTGTAGGGAAGTAGTGTCGCGCAAGCAACGAAATATGCAAAATTGTAACATGTGAAACTCATATGACTGTGAAGTGGTGTGTGTAAAATATAGTAATTTTGCAAATGTAAACACAATATCTCATATTGACACAAAATTTAAAAACAAAATTATTCATATTGAATGTCATTAAATTTATAAAAGTCATGCAAATTTTGCATATGAAAAAGATTTCCTTTAAGAAAAAGTTTCATATGAAAAAAGGTCACCTTTCGGGAAACGTGTCACAAAACCTATATGGAGGAGTAGCGTCGCGCAAAGCATTATATATGAAAAAAATTTCACATATGAAATTCATAAGACCGTGGAGTAATATATTGCCGGCATAGGTCACATATTATATGGATTGATAAAATATTAAGTTAAATGTTTTAATTTTAAATTAATGCAACATAAAGCTATATTGGAAGATGGTAATCAATACAAGTGTGTCTCAAAAAAAATGTTTCACATGTTAAAACTATATAATTTTGATATATTCACAAGAGTTATAAATTTCACATGTGAAATAAATTGCTTAAAAAATAGAAAATTTACATGCAAAAAAAATTTTATTTGAGAAAATTTCTATATGAAAAAACACTACCTTTCGGAAAACGTGTCACAAAACCTCTATAGGGGAGTGGCGTCGCGCAAGGCATGTTATATGAAAAAAATTTCACATATGAAATTCATATGACCGTGGAGTAATATATTGCCGGCATAGGTCACATATTAATTGGATTGATAAAATATTGAAGTTAAATGTTTTATTATTAAATTAATGCAACTTATGCCATATTGCATGATGGTACTCAATACAAGTGTGTCACAAAAAAAATGTTTCACATGTTAAAACTACATTATTTTGATATATTCACAAGAGTTATAAATTTCACATGTGAAATAAATTGCTTAAGAAATAGAAAATTTACATGCAAAAAAAAATTTATTTGAGAAAATTTCTATAAGAAAAAAGACTACCTTTCGGAAAACGTGTCACAAAACCTTTGTAGGGAAGAAGTGTCGCGCAAGCAACGTAATATGAAAAAATTGTAACATGTGAAACTCATATGACTGTGAAGTGGTGTGTGTCAAATATAGTAATTTTTCACATGTGAACGCAATATCTCATATTGACACAATATTTAAAAACAAAATTATTCGTATTAAATATCATTAAAGTTATAAAAGTCATGAAAAATTTACATGTGAAAAAAATTTCCTTTGAAAAAAAGTTTCATATGAAAAAAGGTCACCTTCCGGAAAACGTGTCAAAAAACCTCTAAGGAGGAGTGGTGTCGCGCAAGGCATTATATATGGAAAAAATTTCACATATGAAATTCATAAGACCGTGGAGTAATATATTGCCGGCATAGGTCACATATTATAGGGATTGATAAAATATTAAGTTAAATGTTTTATTATTAAATTAATGCAACATAAAGCTATATTGGAAGATGGTAATCAATACAAGTGTGTCTCAAAAAAAATGTTTCACATGTTAAAACTATATAATTTTGATATATTCATAAGAGCTATAATTATCACATGTGAAATAAATTGCTTCGGAAATAAAAAATGCACATGCAAAAAAAAGTTTATTTGAAAAAATTTCTATATGAAAAAAGGCTACCTTTCGGAAAACGTGTCACAAAACCTTTGTAGGGAAGTAGTGTCGCGCAAGCAACGAAATATGCAAAATTGTAACATGTGAAACTCATATGACTGTGAAGTGGTGTGTGTAAAATATAGTAATTTTTCAAATGTGAACACAATATCTCATATTGACACAAAATTTAAAAACAAAATTATTCATATTGAATGTCATTAAATTTATAAAAGTCATGCAAATTTGCATATGAAAAAGATTTCCTTTAAGAAAAAGTTTCATATGAAAAAAGGTCACCTTTCGGAAAACGTGTCACAAAACCTATATGGAGGAGTAGCGTCGCGCAAAGCATTATATATGAAAAAAATTTCACATATGAAATTCATAAGACCGTGGAGAAATATATTGCCGGCATGGGTCACATATTATAGGGATTGATAAAATATTAAGTTAAATGTTTTATTATTAAATTAATGCAACATAAAGCTATATAAGAAGATGGTAATCAATACAAGTGTGTCTAAAAAAAATTTTTTCACATGTTAAAACTATATCATTTTGATATATTCACAAGAGTTATAAATTTCACATGTGAAATAAATTGCTTAAAAAATAGAAAATTTACATGCAAAAAAAATTTTATTTGAGAAAATTTCTATATGAAAAAACACTACCTTTCGGAAAACGTGTCACAAAACCTCTATAGGGGAGTGGCGTCGCGCAAGGCATGTTATATGAAGAAAATTTCACATATGAAATTCATATGACCGTGGAGTAATATATTGCCGGCATAGGTCACATATTAATTGGATTGATAAAATATTGAAGTTAAATGTTTTATTATTAAATTAATGCAACTTATGCCATATTGCATGATGGTACTCAATACAAGTGTGTCACAAAAAAAAATGTTTCACATGTTAAAACTAAATCATTTTGATATATTCACAAGAGTTATAAATTTCACATGTGAAATAAATTGCTTAAGAAATAGAAAATTTACATGCAAAAAAAATTTATTTGAGAAAATTTCTATAAGAAAAAAGACTACCTTTCGGAAAACGTGTCACAAAACCTTTGTAGGGAAGAAGTGTCGCGCAAGCAACGTAATATGAAAAAATTGTAACATGTGAAACTCATATGACTGTGAAGTGGTGTGTGTCAAATATAGTAATTTTTCACATGTGAACGCAATATCTCATATTGACACAATATTTAAAAACAAAATTATTCGTATTAAATATCATTAAAGTTATAAAAGTCATGAAAAATTTACATGTGAAAAAAATTTCCTTTGAAAAAAAGTTTCATATGAAAAAAGTCTACCTTTCGGAAAACATGTCACAAAACCTTTGTAGGGAAGTAGTGTCGCGCAAGCAACGTAATATGAAAAAATTGTAACATGTGAAACTCATATGACTGTGAAGTGGTGTGTGTCAAATATAGTAATTATACCCGCTACCCATAGGGTAGAAGGGTATTATGACTTAGTGCCAACAGAAAATGTATGTAACAGGCAGAAGGAGGCATCTCCGACCACATAAACTATATATATTCTTGATCAGTGTCAACAGCCGAGACGATATAGCCATGTCCGTCTGTCCGTCTGTCCGTCTGTCCGTCTGTCCGTCTGTATGAACACCTAGATCTCAGAGACTATAAGAGCTAGAGCTACCAAATTTGGGGACAGTACTCCTATATGTCCTACGCAGATCAAGTTTATTTCAAAAGTTGGATGCCACGCCCCTTTCCGCCCCCAAAAGACTGTAAAAGCCGTAATAATAGACCTAGAGCATTGAAATTTGGTATGCATAATAATAATTATATTCTCAATGATTCCTGAGAATTTGGTTGAAATCCAATAAAAAACAAGGAAGTTATTAAAGAATCAATTTTATATGCAAAATTCACTTGCAGCTGCCCGCGCTTTGTTTGTTTAGTTGACAGTGTGACCATAACGGTGTTGCGGTATTTTACCCGCTATTTTCAAATATATACAAAAAAACAAGTTTTAGTATATTTGGTATGTTTTTTGTTTAAATATAATTTAATTTTTTTGTTTTTTCTCGAAATGGGTTGCGGGTATCATACGGTCGAGCACTCTCGACTGTAGCTTTCTTACTTTTTTTCACATGGGAACACAATATCTCATATTGACACAAAATTTAAAAACAAAATTATTCATATTGAATATCATAAAATTTATAAAAGTCATGCAAATTTTGCATATGAAAAAAAATTTCCTTTAAAAAAAAGTTTCATATGAAACAAGTTAGAAAGCTACAGTCGAGAGTGCTCGACCGTATGATACCCGCAACCCATTTCGAGAGAAAAAAAAATATTTTAATGATATTTTAACAACAAATATACCAAAACTATACTGAAACTTGGGTTTTGTTTGTATATATTTGAAAATAGCGGGTAAAAATCCACAACACCGACATGGTCTCACTGTCAACTAAACAAACCAAGCAGCTGCAAGTGAATTTTGCATACAAAATTGATTCTTTAATAACTTCCTCATTTTTTATTCGATCTCAATCAAATTCACAGGAGTCATTCAGACTATTATTGTTATTATGCATACCAAATTCAATGCTCTAGGTCTATTATTACGGCTTTTACAGTTTTTGGGGGCGGAAAGGGGCGTGGCAAAAATGTAAAACAAACTTGATCTGCGTATGACCTACATGAATACTGCCACCAAATTTGATATCTCTAGGTCATTCACACACTTAAAACGTCCATATGCACTGGGGACAACAATTTTGATAAATAATTTAACGAATAACTTTTGTTCTACTTATCCGATTTGTACCACAATTACAGGGTATATTAAGAGTACCAAGCGCAGATGGGTTACCAAATTACACATCATTACACAAAGAACTTTTGGAGTTATACGAGATTTACATTAAAAAAAACTTGACTTTTTCTAGATTAATGCTTATTGTGGGCGAAGGGGGCGTGGCATCCAACTTTTGAAATAAACTTGATCTGCGTAGGGTATGAAGGAACCTTTTTGCCAAATTTGGTGTCTCTAAGTCTTATAGTCTCTGAGATCCAGGTGTTCATACAGTTTTTGGGGGCGGAAAGGGGCGTGGCAAAAATGTAAAACAAACTTGATCTGCGTAAGACCTACATGAATACTGCCACCAAATTTGATATCTCTAGGTCATTCACACACTTAAAACGTCCATATGCACTGGGGACAACAATTTTGATAAATAATTTAACGAATAACTTTTGTTCTACTTATCCGATTTGTACCAAAATTACAGGCTATATTAAGAGTACCAAGCGCAGATGGGTTACCAAATTACACATCATTACACAAAGAACTTTTGGAGTTATACGAGATTTACATAAAAAAAAACTTGACTTTTTCTAGATTAATGCTTATTGTGGGCGAAGGGGGCGTGGCATCCAACTTTTGAAATAAACTTGATCTGCGTAGGGTATGAAGGAACCTTTTTGCCAAATTTGGTGTCTCTATGTCTTATAGTCTCTGAGATCCAGGTGTTCATACAGACGGACAGACGGACAGACTGACAGACGGACAGACGGACAGACGGACATGGCTATATCGTCTCGGCTGTTGACGCTGATCAAGAATATATATACTTTATGGGGTCGAAGATGCCTCCTTCTGCCTGTTACATACATTTTCTGTTGGCACTAAGTCATAATACCCTTCTACCCTATGGGTAGCGGGTATAAAAAGGTCACCTTTCGGAAAACGTGTCAAAAAACCTCTAAGGAGGAGTGGTGTCGCGCAAGGCATTATATATGGGTAAAATTTCACATATGAAATTCATAAGACCGTGGAGTAATATATTGCCGGCATAGGTCACATATTATAGGGATTGATAAAATATTAAGTTAAATGTTTTATTATTAAATTAATGCAACATAAAGTTATATTGGAAGATGGTAATCAATACAAGTGTGTAAAAAAAAAAATGTTTCACATATTAAAACTATATCATTTTGATATATTCATAAGAGCTTTAATTATCACATGTGAAATAAATTGCTTAGGAAATAAAAAATGTACATGCAAAAAAAATTTTATTTGAGATAATTTCTATGTGAAAAAAGACTACCTTTCGGAAAACATGTCACAAACCCTTTATAGGGAAGTAGTGTCGCGCAAGCAACGAAATATGAAAAAATTGTAACATGTGAAACTCATATGACTCTGAAGTGGTGTGTGTAAAATATAGTACATTTTCACATGTGAACACAATATCTCATATTGACACAATATTTAAAAACAAAATTATTCATATCGAATATCATTAAAGTTATAAAAGTCATGAATAATTTACATGTGAAAAAAATTTCATTTAAAAAAAAGTTTCATATGAAAAAAGTCTACCTTCCGGAAAACGTGTCACAAAACCTCTATGGAGGAGTAGCGACGGGCAAGGCATTATATATGAAAAAAAATTCCAATATGAAATTCATAAGACCGTGGAGTAATATATTGCCGGCATAGGTCACATATTACAGGGATTGATAAAATATTAAGTTAAATGTTTTATTATTAAATTAATGCAACATAAAGCTATATTGGAAGATGGTAATCAATACAAGTGTGTCTCAAAAAAAATGTTTCACATGTTAAGACTATATCATTTTGATATATTCATAAGAGCTATAATTATCACATGTGAAATAAATTGCTTCGGAAATAAAAAATGTACATGCAAAAAAAATTTTATTTGAGAAAATTTCTATATGAAACAAGTCAGAAAGCTACAGTCGAGATTGCTCGACCGTATGATACCCGCAACCCATTTCGAGAAAAAACAAAAAAAATTAAATTATATTTAAACAAAAAACATACCAAATATACTAAAACTTGTTTTTTTGTATATATTTGAAAATAGCGGGCAAAATACCGCAACACCGTTATGGTCACACTGTCAACTAAACAAACAAAGCGCGGGCAGTTGCAAGTGAATTTTGCATATAAAATTGATTCTTTAATAACTTCCTTGTTTTTTATTCGATTTCAACCAAATTCACAGGAATCATTGAGAATATAATTAATATTATACATACCAAAATTCAATGCTCTAAGTCTATTACGGCTTTTACAATCTTTTGGGGGCGGAAAGGGGCGTGGCATCCAACTTTTGAAATAAACTTGATCTGCGTAGGACATATAGGAGTACTGTCCCCAAATTTGGTAGCTCTAGCTCTTATAGTCTCTGAGATCTAGGTGTTCATACAGACGGACAGACGGACATGGCTATATCGTCTCGGCTGTTGACGCTGATCAAGAATATATATACTTTATGGGGTCGGAGATGCCTCCTTCTGCCTGTTACATACATTTTCTGTTTGCACTAAGTCATAATACCCTCCTACCCTATGGGTAGCGGGTATAAAAATGGTAATCAATACAAGTGTATCTCAAAAAAAATGTTTCACATGTTAAGACTATACCATTTTGATATATTCATAAGAGCTATAATTATCACATGTGAAATAAATTGCTTAAGAAATAAAAAATTTACATGCAAAAAAAATTTTATTTGAGAAAATTTCTATAAGAAAAAAGACTACCTTTCGAAAAACGTGTCACAAAACCTTTATAGGGAAGTAGTGTCGCGCAAGCAACGAAATATGAAAAAATTGTAACATGTGAAACTCATATGACTGTGAAGTGGTGTGTGTAAAATATAGTAATTTTTCACATGTAAACACAATATCTCATATTGACACAATATTTAAAAACAAAATTATTCATATTGAATATCATTAAAGTTATAAAAGTCATGAAAAATTTACATGTGAAAAAAATTTCCTTTGAAAAAAAGTTTCATATGGAAAATGTCTACCTTTCGGAAAACGTGTCACAAAACCTTTGTATTGAAGTAGTGTCGCGCAAGCAACGAAATATGCAAAATTGTAACATGTGAAACTCATATGACTGTGAAGTGGTGTGTGTAAAATATAGTATTTTTCACATGTGAACACAATATTTCATATTGACACAATATTTAAAAACAAAATTATTCATATTCAATATCATTAAAGTTATAAAAGTCATGAAAAATTTACATGTGAAAAAAATTTCCTTTGAAAAAGAGTTTCATATGAAAAAAGTCTACCTTTCGGAAAACGTGTCACAAAACCTCTATGGAGGAGTAGCGTCGGGCAAGGCATTATATATGAAAAAAATTTCACATATGAAATTCATAAGACCGTGGAGTAATATATTGCCGGCATAGGTCACATATTATAGGGATTGATAAAATATTAAGTTAAATGTTTTATTATTAAATTAATGCAACATAAAGCTATATTGGAAGATGGTAATCAATACAAGTGTGTCTCAAAAAAAATGTTTCACATGTTAAAACTATATAATTTTGATATATTCATAAGAGCTATAATTATCACATGTGAAATAAATTGCTTAGGAAATAAAAAATGTACATGCAAAAAAAAATTTATTTGAGAAAATTTCTATATGAAAAAAGGCTACCTTTCGGAAAACGTGTCACAAAACCTTTGTAGGGAAGTAGTGTCGCGCAAGCAACGAAATATGCAAAATTGTAACATGTGAAACTCATATGACTGTGAAGTGGTGTGTGTAAAATATAGTAATTTTGCAAATGTAAACACAATATCTCATATTGACACAAAATTTAAAAACAAAATTATTCATATTGAATGTCATTAAATTTATAAAAGTCATGCAAATTTTGCATATGAAAAAGATTTCCTTTAAGAAAAAGTTTCATATGAAAAAAGGTCACCTTTCGGGAAACGTGTCACAAAACCTATATGGAGGAGTAGCGTCGCGCAAAGCATTATATATGAAAAAAATTTCACATATGAAATTCATAAGACCGTGGAGTAATATATTGCCGGCATAGGTCACATATTATATGGATTGATAAAATATTAAGTTAAATGTTTTAATTTTAAATTAATGCAACATAAAGCTATATTGGAAGATGGTAATCAATACAAGTGTGTCTCAAAAAAAATGTTTCACATGTTAAAACTATATAATTTTGATATATTCACAAGAGTTATAAATTTCACATGTGAAATAAATTGCTTAAAAAATAGAAAATTTACATGCAAAAAAAATTTTATTTGAGAAAATTTCTATATGAAAAAACACTACCTTTCGGAAAACGTGTCACAAAACCTCTATAGGGGAGTGGCGTCGCGCAAGGCATGTTATATGAAAAAAATTTCACATATGAAATTCATATGACCGTGGAGTAATATATTGCCGGCATAGGTCACATATTAATTGGATTGATAAAATATTGAAGTTAAATGTTTTATTATTAAATTAATGCAACTTATGCCATATTGCATGATGGTACTCAATACAAGTGTGTCACAAAAAAAATGTTTCACATGTTAAAACTACATCATTTTGATATATTCACAAGAGTTATAAATTTCACATGTGAAATAAATTGCTTAAGAAATAAAAAATTTACATGCAAAAAAAAATTTATTTGAGAAAATTTCTATAAGAAAAAAGACTACCTTTCGGAAAACGTGTCACAAAACCTTTGTAGGGAAGAAGTGTCGCGCAAGCAACGTAATATGAAAAAATTGTAACATGTGAAACTCATATGACTGTGAAGTGGTGTGTGTCAAATATAGTAATTTTTCACATGTGAACGCAATATCTCATATTGACACAATATTTAAAAACAAAATTATTCGTATTAAATATCATTAAAGTTATAAAAGTCATGAAAAATTTACATGTGAAAAAAATTTCCTTTGAAAAAAAGTTTCATATGAAAAAAGGTCACCTTCCGGAAAACGTGTCAAAAAACCTCTAAGGAGGAGTGGTGTCGCGCAAGGCATTATATATGGAAAAAATTTCACATATGAAATTCATAAGACCGTGGAGTAATATATTGCCGGCATAGGTCACATATTATAGGGATTGATAAAATATTAAGTTAAATGTTTTATTATTAAATTAATGCAACATAAAGCTATATTGGAAGATGGTAATCAATACAAGTGTGTCTCAAAAAAAATGTTTCACATGTTAAAACTATATAATTTTGATATATTCATAAGAGCTATAATTATCACATGTGAAATAAATTGCTTCGGAAATAAAAAATGCACATGCAAAAAAAAGTTTATTTGAAAAAATTTCTATATGAAAAAAGGCTACCTTTCGGAAAACGTGTCACAAAACCTTTGTAGGGAAGTAGTGTCGCGCAAGCAACGAAATATGCAAAATTGTAACATGTGAAACTCATATGACTGTGAAGTGGTGTGTGTAAAATATAGTAATTTTTCAAATGTGAACACAATATCTCATATTGACACAAAATTTAAAAACAAAATTATTCATATTGAATGTCATTAAATTTATAAAAGTCATGCAAATTTGCATATGAAAAAGATTTCCTTTAAGAAAAAGTTTCATATGAAACAAGTAAGAAAGCTACAGTCGAGAGTGCTCGACCGTATGATACCCGCAACCCATTTCGAGAAAAAACAAAAAAATTAAATTATATTTAAACAAAAAACATACCAAATATACTAAAACTTGTTTTTTTGTATATATTTGAAAATAGCGGGTAAAATACCGCAACACCGTTATGGTCACACTGTCAACTAAACAAACAAAGCGCGGGCAGCTGCAAGTGAATTTTGCATATAAAATTGATTCTTTAATAACTTTCTTGTTTTTTATTCGATTTCAACCAAATTCACAGGAATCATTGAGAATATAATTATTATTATGCATACCAAAATTCAATGCTCTAGGTCTATTATTACGGCTTTTACAGTCTTTTGGGGGCGGAAAGGGGCGTGGCATCCAACTTTTGAAATAAACTTGATCTGCGTAGGACATATAGGAGTACTGTCCCCAAATTTGGTAGCTCTAGCTCTTATAGTCTCTGAGATCTAGGTGTTCATACAGACGGACAGACGGACAGACGGACATGGCTATATCGTCTCGGCTGTTGACACTGATCAAGAATATATATAGTTTATGTGGTCGGAGATGCCTCCTTCTGCCTGTTACATACATTTTCTGTTGGCACTAAGTCATAATACCCTTCTACCCTATGGGTAGCGGGTATAAAAAGGTCACCTTTCGGAAAACGTGTCACAAAACCTATATGGAGGAGTAGCGTCGCGCAAAGCATTATATATGAAAAAAATTTCACATATGAAATTCATAAGACCGTGGAGAAATATATTGCCGGCATGGGTCACATATTATAGGGATTGATAAAATATTAAGTTAAATGTTTTATTATTAAATTAATGCAACATAAAGCTATATAAGAAGATGGTAATCAATACAAGTGTGTCTAAAAAAAATTTTTTCACATGTTAAAACTATATCATTTTGATATATTCACAAGAGTTATAAATTTCACATGTGAAATAAATTGCTTAAAAAATAGAAAATTTACATGCAAAAAAAATTTTATTTGAGAAAATTTCTATATGAAAAAACACTACCTTTCGGAAAACGTGTCACAAAACCTCTATAGGGGAGTGGCGTCGCGCAAGGCATGTTATATGAAAAAAATTTCACATATGAAATTCATATGACCGTGGAGTAATATATTGCCGGCATAGGTCACATATTAATTGGATTGATAAAATATTGAAGTTAAATGTTTTATTATTAAATTAATGCAACTTATGCCATATTGCATGATGGTACTCAATACAAGTGTGTCACAAAAAAAAATGTTTCACATGTTAAAACTAAATCATTTTGATATATTCACAAGAGTTATAAATTTCACATGTGAAATAAATTGCTTAAGAAATAGAAAATTTACATGCAAAAAAAATTTATTTGAGAAAATTTCTATAAGAAAAAAGACTACCTTTCGGAAAACGTGTCACAAAACCTTTGTAGGGAAGAAGTGTCGCGCAAGCAACGTAATATGAAAAAATTGTAACATGTGAAACTCATATGACTGTGAAGTGGTGTGTGTCAAATATAGTAATTTTTCACATGTGAACGCAATATCTCATATTGACACAATATTTAAAAACAAAATTATTCGTATTAAATATCATTAAAGTTATAGAAGTCATGAAAAATTTACATGTGAAAAAAATTTCCTTTGAAAAAAAGTTTCATATGAAAAAAGTCTACCTTTCGGAAAACATGTCACAAAACCTTTGTAGGGAAGTAGTGTCGCGCAAGCAACGTAATATGAAAAAATTGTAACATGTGAAACTCATATGACTGTGAAGTGGTGTGTGTCAAATATAGTAATTTTTCACATGGGAACACAATATCTCATATTGACACAAAATTTAAAAACAAAATTATTCATATTGAATATCATAAAATTTATAAAAGTCATGCAAATTTTGCATATGAAAAAAAATTTCCTTTAAAAAAAAGTTTCATATGAAACAAGTTAGAAAGCTACAGTCGAGAGTGCTCGACCGTATGATACCCGCAACCCATTTCGAGAGAAAAAAAAATATTTTAATGATATTTTAACAACAAATATACCAAAACTATACTGAAACTTGGGTTTTGTTTGTATATATTTGAAAATAGCGGGTAAAAATCCACAACACCGACATGGTCTCACTGTCAACTAAACAAACCAAGCGCGAGCAGCTGCAAGTGAATTTTGCATACAAAATTGATTCTTTAATAACTTCCTCATTTTTTATTCGATCTCAATCAAATTCACAGGAGTCATTCAGACTATTATTGTTATTATGCATACCAAAATTCAATGCTCTAGGTCTATTATTACGGCTTTTACAGTTTTTGGGGGCGGAAAGGGGCGTGGCAAAAATGTAAAACAAACTTGATCTGCGTATGACCTACATGAATACTGCCACCAAATTTGATATCTCTAGGTCATTCACACACTTAAAACGTCCATATGCACTGGGGACAACAATTTTGATAAATAATTTAACGAATAACTTTTGTTCTACTTATCCGATTTGTACCACAATTACAGGGTATATTAAGAGTACCAAGCGCAGATGGGTTACCAAATTACACATCATTACACAAAGAACTTTTGGAGTTATACGAGATTTACATTAAAAAAAACTTGACTTTTTCTAGATTAATGCTTATTGTGGGCGAAGGGGGCGTGGCATCCAACTTTTGAAATAAACTTGATCTGCGTAGGGTATGAAGGAACCTTTTTGCCAAATTTGGTGTCTCTAAGTCTTATAGTCTCTGAGATCCAGGTGTTCATACAGTTTTTGGGGGCGGAAAGGGGCGTGGCAAAAATGTAAAACAAACTTGATCTGCGTAAGACCTACATGAATACTGCCACCAAATTTGATATCTCTAGGTCATTCACACACTTAAAACGTCCATATGCACTGGGGACAACAATTTTGATAAATAATTTAACGAATAACTTTTGTTCTACTTATCCGATTTGTACCAAAATTACAGGCTATATTAAGAGTACCAAGCGCAGATGGGTTACCAAATTACACATCATTACACAAAGAACTTTTGGAGTTATACGAGATTTACATAAAAAAAAACTTGACTTTTTCTAGATTAATGCTTATTGTGGGCGAAGGGGGCGTGGCATCCAACTTTTGAAATAAACTTGATCTGCGTAGGGTATGAAGGAACCTTTTTGCCAAATTTGGTGTCTCTATGTCTTATAGTCTCTGAGATCCAGGTGTTCATACAGACGGACAGACGGACAGACTGACAGACGGACAGACGGACAGACGGACATGGCTATATCGTCTCGGCTGTTGACGCTGATCAAGAATATATATACTTTATGGGGTCGAAGATGCCTCCTTCTGCCTGTTACATACATTTTCTGTTGGCACTAAGTCATAATACCCTTCTACCCTATGGGTAGCGGGTATAAAAAGGTCACCTTTCGGAAAACGTGTCAAAAAACCTCTAAGGAGGAGTGGTGTCGCGCAAGGCATTATATATGGGTAAAATTTCACATATGAAATTCATAAGACCGTGGAGTAATATATTGCCGGCATAGGTCACATATTATAGGGATTGATAAAATATTAAGTTAAATGTTTTATTATTAAATTAATGCAACATAAAGTTATATTGGAAGATGGTAATCAATACAAGTGTGTCTCAAAAAAAATGTTTCACATATTAAAACTATATCATTTTGATATATTCATAAGAGCTTTAATTATCACATGTGAAATAAATTGCTTAGGAAATAAAAAATGTACATGCAAAAAAAATTTTATTTGAGATAATTTCTATGTGAAAAAAGACTACCTTTCGGAAAACATGTCACAAACCCTTTATAGGGAAGTAGTGTCGCGCAAGCAACGAAATATGAAAAAATTGTAACATGTGAAACTCATATGACTCTGAAGTGGTGTGTGTAAAATATAGTACATTTTCACATGTGAACACAATATCTCATATTGACACAATATTTAAAAACAAAATTATTCATATCGAATATCATTAAAGTTATAAAAGTCATGAATAATTTACATGTGAAAAAAATTTCATTTAAAAAAAAGTTTCATATGAAAAAAGTCTACCTTCCGGAAAACGTGTCACAAAACCTCTATGGAGGAGTAGCGACGGGCAAGGCATTATATATGAAAAAAAATTCCAATATGAAATTCATAAGACCGTGGAGTAATATATTGCCGGCATAGGTCACATATTACAGGGATTGATAAAATATTAAGTTAAATGTTTTATTATTAAATTAATGCAACATAAAGCTATATTGGAAGATGGTAATCAATACAAGTGTGTCTCAAAAAAAATGTTTCACATGTTAAGACTATATCATTTTGATATATTCATAAGAGCTATAATTATCACATGTGAAATAAATTGCTTCGGAAATAAAAAATGTACATGCAAAAAAAATTTTATTTGAGAAAATTTCTATATGAAACAAGTCAGAAAGCTACAGTCGAGATTGCTCGACCGTATGATACCCGCAACCCATTTCGAGAAAAAACAAAAAAAATTAAATTATATTTAAACAAAAAACATACCAAATATACTAAAACTTGTTTTTTTGTATATATTTGAAAATAGCGGGCAAAATACCGCAACACCGTTATGGTCACACTGTCAACTAAACAAACAAAGCGCGGGCAGTTGCAAGTGAATTTTGCATATAAAATTGATTCTTTAATAACTTCCTTGTTTTTTATTCGATTTCAACCAAATTCACAGGAATCATTGAGAATATAATTATTATTATACATACCAAAATTCAATGCTCTAAGTCTATTACGGCTTTTACAATCTTTTGGGGGCGGAAAGGGGCGTGGCATCCAACTTTTGAAATAAACTTGATCTGCGTAGGACATATAGGAGTACTGTCCCCAAATTTGGTAGCTCTAGCTCTTATAGTCTCTGAGATCTAGGTGTTCATACAGACGGACAGACGGACATGGCTATATCGTCTCGGCTGTTGACGCTGATCAAGAATATATATACTTTATGGGGTCGGAGATGCCTCCTTCTGCCTGTTACATACATTTTCTGTTTGCACTAAGTCATAATACCCTTCTACCCTATGGGTAGCGGGTATAAAAATGGTAATCAATACAAGTGTATCTCAAAAAAAATGTTTCACATGTTAAGACTATACCATTTTGATATATTCATAAGAGCTATAATTATCACATGTGAAATAAATTGCTTAAGAAATAAAAAATTTACATGCAAAAAAATTTTATTTGAGAAAATTTCTATAAGAAAAAAGACTACCTTTCGGAAAACGTGTCACAAAACCTTTATAGGGAAGTAGTGTCGCGCAAGCAACGAAATATGAAAAAATTGTAACATGTGAAACTCATATGACTGTGAAGTGGTGTGTGTAAAATATAGTAATTTTTCACATGTAAACACAATATCTCATATTGACACAATATTTAAAAACAAAATTATTCATATTGAATATCATTAAAGTTATAAAAGTCATGAAAAATTTACATGTGAAAAAAATTTCCTTTGAAAAAAAGTTTCATATGGAAAATGTCTACCTTTCGGAAAACGTGTCACAAAACCTTTGTATTGAAGTAGTGTCGCGCAAGCAACGAAATATGCAAAATTGTAACATGTGAAACTCATATGACTGTGAAGTGGTGTGTGTAAAATATAGTATTTTTCACATGTGAACACAATATTTCATATTGACACAATATTTAAAAACAAAATTATTCATATTCAATATCATTAAAGTTATAAAAGTCATGAAAAATTTACATGTGAAAAAAATTTCCTTTGAAAAAAAGTTTCATATGAAAAAAGTCTACCTTTCGGAAAACGTGTCACAAAACCTCTATGGAGGAGTAGCGTCGGGCAAGGCATTATATATGAAAAAAATTTCACATATGAAATTCATAAGACCGTGGAGTAATATATTGCCGGCATGGGTCACATATTATAGGGATTGATAAAATATTAAGTTAAATGTTTTATTATTAAATTAATGCAACATAAAGCTATATTGGAAGATGGTAATCAATACAAGTGTGTCTCAAAAAAAATGTTTCACATGTTAAAACTATATAATTTTGATATATTCATAAGAGCTATAATTATCACATGTGAAATAAATTGCTTAGGAAATAAAAAATGTACATGCAAAAAAAAATTTATTTGAGAAAATTTCTATATGAAAAAAGGCTACCTTTCGGAAAACGTGTCACAAAACCTTTGTAGGGAAGTAGTGTCGCGCAAGCAACGAAATATGCAAAATTGTAACATGTGAAACTCATATGACTGTGAAGTGGTGTGTGTAAAATATAGTAATTTTGCAAATGTAAACACAATATCTCATATTGACACAAAATTTAAAAACAAAATTATTCATATTGAATGTCATTAAATTTATAAAAGTCATGCAAATTTTGCATATGAAAAAGATTTCCTTTAAGAAAAAGTTTCATATGAAAAAAGGTCACCTTTCGGGAAACGTGTCACAAAACCTATATGGAGGAGTAGCGTCGCGCAAAGCATTATATATGAAAAAAATTTCACATATGAAATTCATAAGACCGTGGAGTAATATATTGCCGGCATAGGTCACATATTATATGGATTGATAAAATATTAAGTTAAATGTTTTAATTTTAAATTAATGCAACATAAAGCTATATTGGAAGATGGTAATCAATACAAGTGTGTCTCAAAAAAAATGTTTCACATGTTAAAACTATATAATTTTGATATATTCATAAGAGCTATAATTATCACATGTGAAATAAATTGCTTAGGAAATAAAAAATGTACATGGAAAAAAAAATTTATTTGAAAAAATTGCTATATGAAAAAAGGCTACCTTTCGGAAAACGTGTCACAAAACCTTTGTAGGGAAGTAGTGTCGCGCAAGCAACGAAATATGCAAAATTGTAACATGTGAAACTCATATGACTGTGAAGTGGTGTGTGTAAAATATAGTAATTTTTCAAATGTAAACACAATATCTCATATTGACACAAAATTTAAAAACAAAATTATTCATATTGAATGTCATTAAATTTATAAAAGTCATGCAAATTTTGAATATGAAAAAGATTTCCTTTAAGAAAAAGTTTCATATGAAAAAAGGTCACCTTTCGGAAAACGTGTCACAAAACCTATATGGAGGAGTAGCGTCGCGCAAAGCATTATATATGAAAAAAATTTCACATATGAAATTCATAAGACCGTGGAGTAATATATTGCCGGCATGGGTCACATATTATAGGGATTGATAAAATATTAAGTTAAATGTTTTATTATTAAATTAATGCAACATAAAGCTATATTACAAGATGGTAATCAATACAAGTGTGTTAAAAAAAAATTTTTTCACATGTTAAAACTATATCATTTTGATATATTTACAAGAGTTATAAATTTCACATGTGAAATAAATTGCTTAAAAAATAGAAAATTTACATGCAAAAAAAATTTTATTTGAGAAAATTTCTATATGAAAAAACACTACCTTTCTGAAAACGTGTCACAAAACCTCTATAGGGGAGTGGCGTCGCGCAAGGCATGTTATATGAAAAAAATTTCACATATGAAATTCATATGACCGTGGAGTAATATATTGCCGGCATAGGTCACATATTAATTGGATTGATAAAATATTGAAGTTAAATGTTTTATTATTAAATTAATGCAACTTATGCCATATTGCATGATGGTACTCAATACAAGTGTGTCACAAAAAAAAATGTTTCACATGTTAAAACTACATCATTTTGATATATTCACAAGAGTTATAAATTTCACATGTGAAATAAATTGCTTAAGAAATAGAAAATTTACATGCAAAAAAAAATTTATTTGAGATAATTTCTATGTGAAAAAAGACTACCTTTCGGAAAACATGTCACAAACCCTTTATAGGGAAGTAGTGTCGCGCAAGCAACGAAATATGAAAAAATTGTAACATGTGAAACTCATATGACTCTGAAGTGGTGTGTGTAAAATATAGTACATTTTCACATGTGAACACAATATCTCATATTGACACAATATTTAAAAACAAAATTATTCATATCGAATATCATTAAAGTTATAAAAGTCATGAATAATTTACATGTGAAAAAAATTTCATTTAAAAAAAAGTTTCATATGAAAAAAGTCTACCTTCCGGAAAACGTGTCACAAAACCTCTATGGAGGAGTAGCGACGGGCAAGGCATTATATATGAAAAAAAATTCCAATATGAAATTCATAAGACCGTGGAGTAATATATTGCCGGCATAGGTCACATATTATAGGGATTGATAAAATATTAAGTTAAATGTTTTATTATTAAATTAATGCAACATAAAGCTATATTGGAAGATGGTAATCAATACAAGTGTGTCTCAAAAAAAATGTTTCACATATTAAAACTATATCATTTTGATATATTCATAAGAGCTATAATTATCACATGTGAAATAAATTTCTTCGGAAATAAAAAATGTACATGCAAAAAAAATTTTATTTGAGAAAATTTCTATATGAAACAAGTCAGAAAGCTACAGTCGAGATTGCTCGACCGTATGATACCCGCAACCCATTTCGAGAAAAAACAAAAAAAATTAAATTATATTTAAACAAAAAACATACCAAATATACTAAAACTTGTTTTTTTGTATATATTTGAAAATAGCGGGCAAAATACCGCAACACCGTTATGGTCACACTGTCAACTAAACAAACAAAGCGCGGGCAGTTGCAAGTGAATTTTGCATATAAAATTGATTCTTTAATAACTTCCTTGTTTTTTATTCGATTTCAACCAAATTCACAGGAATCATTGAGAATATAATTATTATTATACATACCAAAATTCAATGCTCTAAGTCTATTACGGCTTTTACAATCTTTTGGGGGCGGAAAGGGGCGTGGCATCCAACTTTTGAAATAAACTTGATCTGCGTAGGACATATAGGAGTACTGTCCCCAAATTTGGTAGCTCTAGCTCTTATAGTCTCTGAGATCTAGGTGTTCATACAGACGGACAGACGGACATGGCTATATCGTCTCGGCTGTTGACACTGATCAAGAATATATATAGTTTATGTGGTCGGAGATGCCTCCTTCTGCCTGTTACATACATTTTCTGTTGGCACTAAGTTATAATACCCTTCTACCCTATGGGTAGCGGGTATAAAAAGGCTACCTTTCGGAAAACGTGTCACAAAACCTTTGTAGGGAAGTAGTGTCGCGCAAGCAACGAAATATGCAAAATTGTAACATGTGAAACTCATATGACTGTGAAGTGGTGTGTGTAAAATACAGTAATTTTTCAAATGTAAACACAATATCTCATATTGACACAAAATTTAAAAACAAAATTATTCATATTGAATGTCATTAAATTTATAAAAGTCATGAATAATTTTCATATGAAAAAGATTTCCTTTAAGAAAAAGTTTCATATGAAAAAAGGTCACCTTTCGGGAAACGTGTCACAAAACCTATATGGAGGAGTAGCGTCGCGCAAAGCATTATATATGAAAAAAATTTCACATATGAAATTCATAAGACCGTGGAGTAATATATTGCCGGCATAGGTCACATATTATAGGGATTGATAAAATTTTAAGTTAAATGTTTTATTATTAAATTAATGCAACATAAAGCTATATTACAAGATAATAATCAATAAAAGTGTGTCTAAAAAAAAATTTTTCACATGTTAAAACTATATCATTTTGATACATTCACAATAGTTATAAATTTCACATGTGAAATAAATTGCTTAAGAAATATAAAATTTACATGCAAAAAAAATTTTATTTGAGAAAATTTCTATATGAAAAAGCACTACCTTTCGGAAAACGTGTCACAAAACCTTTGTAGGGAAGAAGTGTCGCGCAAGCAACGTAATATGAAAAAATTGTAACATGTGAAACTCATATGACTGTGAAGTGGTGTGTGTAAAATATAGTATTTTTCACATGTGAACACAATATTTCATATTGACACAATATTTAAAAACAAAATTATTCATATTGAATATCATTAAAGTTATAAAAGGCATGAACAATTTTCATGTGAAAAAAATTTCCTTTGAAAAAAAGTCTCATATGAAAAAAGACTACCTTTCGGAAAACGTGTCACAAAACCTCTATAGGGGAGTGGCGTCGCGCAAGGCATGCTATATGAAAAAAATTTCACATATGAAATTCATATGACCGTGGAGTAATTTATTGCCGGCATAGGTCACATATTAATTGGATTGATAAAATATTGAAGTTAAATGTTTTATTATTAAATTAATGCAACTTATGCCATATTGCATGATGGTACTCAATACAAGTGTGTTACAAAAAAAAATGTTTCACATGTTAAGACTATACCATTTTGATATATTCATAAGAGCTATAATTATCACATGTGAAATAAATTGCTTAAGAAATAAAAAATTTACATGCAAAAAAAATTTTATTTGAGAAAATTTCTATAAGAAAAAAGACTACCTTTCGGAAAACGTGTCACAAAACCTTTATAGGGAAGTAGTGTCGCGCAAGCAACGAAATATGAAAAAATTGTAACATGTGAAACTCATATGACTGTGAAGTGGTGTGTGTAAAATATAGTAATTTTTCACATGTGAACACAATATCTCATATTGACACAATATTTAAAAACAAAATTATTCATATTGAATATCATTAAAGTTATAAAAGTCATGAAAAATTTACATGTGAAAAAAATTTCCTTTGAAAAAAAGTTTCATATGGAAAATGTCTACCTTTCGGAAAACGTGTCACAAAACCTTTGTAGGGAAGTAGTGTCGCGCAAGCAACGAAATATGCAAAATTGTAACATGTGAAACTCATATGACTGTGAAGTGGTGTGTGTAAAATATAGTATTTTTCACATGTGAACACAATATTTCATATTGACACAATAATTAAAAACAAAATTATTCATATTCAATATCATTAAAGTTATAAAAGTCATGAAAAATTTACATGTGAAAAAAATTTCCTTTAAAAAAAGTTTCATATGAAAAAAGTCTACCTTTCGGAAAACGTGTCACAAAACCTCTATGGAGGAGTAGCGTCGGGCAAGGCATTTATATGAAAAAAATTTCACATATGAAATTCATAAGACCGTGGAGTAATATATTGCCGGCATAGGTCACATATTATAGGGATTGATAAAATATTAAGTTAAATGTTTTATTATTAAATTAATGCAACATAAAGCTATATTGGAAGATGGTAATCAATACAAGTGTGTCTCAAAAAAAATGTTTTACATGTTAAAACTATATAATTTTGATATATTCATAAGAGCTATAATTATCACATGTGAAATAAATTGCTTAGGAAATAAAAAATGTACAAGCAAAAAAAAATTTATTTGAGAAAATTTCTATATGAAAAAAGGCTACCTTTCGGAAAACGTGTCACAAAACCTTTGTAGGGAAGTAGTGTCGCGCAAGCAACGAAATATGCAAAATTGTAACATGTGAAACTCATATGACTGTGAAGTGGTGTGTGTAAAATATAGTATTTTTATACCCGCTACCCATAGGGTAGAAGGGTATTATGACTTAGTGCCAACAGAAAATGTATGTAACAGGCAGAAGGAGGCATCTTCGACCCCATAAAGTATATATATTCTTGATCAGCGTCAACAGCCGAGACGATATAGCCATGTCCGTCTGTCCGTCTGTCCGTCTGTCAGTCTGTCCGTCTGTCCGTCTGTATGAACACCTGGATCTCAGAGACTATAAGACATAGAGACACCAAATTTGGCAAAAAGGTTCCTTCATACCCTACGCAGATCAAGTTTATTTCAAAAGTTGGATGCCACGCCCCCTTCGCCCACAATAAGCATTAATCTAGAAAAAGTCAAGTTTTTTTTTATGTAAATCTCGTATAACTCCAAAAGTTCTTTGTGTAATGATGTGTAATTTGGTAACCCATCTGCGCTTGGTACTCTTAATATAGCCTGTAATTTTGGTACAAATCGGATAAGTAGAACAAAAGTTATTCGTTAAATTATTTATCAAAATTGTTGTCCCCAGTGCATATGGACGTTTTAAGTGTGTGAATGACCTAGAGATATCAAATTTGGTGGCAGTATTCATGTAGGTCTTACGCAGATCAAGTTTGTTTTACATTTTTGCCACGCCCCTTTCCGCCCCCAAAAACTGTATGAACACCTGGATCTCAGAGACTATAAGACTTAGAGACACCAAATTTGGCAAAAAGGTTCCTTCATACCCTACGCAGATCAAGTTTATTTCAAAAGTTGGATGCCACGCCCCCTTCGCCCACAATAAGCATTAATCTAGAAAAAGTCAAGTTTTTTTTAATGTAAATCTCGTATAACTCCAAAAGTTCTTTGTGTAATGATGTGTAATTTGGTAACCCATCTGCGCTTGGTACTCTTAATATACCCTGTAATTGTGGTACAAATCGGATAAGTAGAACAAAAGTTATTCGTTAAATTATTTATCAAAATTGTTGTCCCCAGTGCATATGGACGTTTTAAGTGTGTGAATGACCTAGAGATATCAAATTTGGTGGCAGTATTCATGTAGGTCATACGCAGATCAAGTTTGTTTTACATTTTTGCCACGCCCCTTTCCGCCCCCAAAAACTGTAAAAGCCGTAATAATAGACCTAGAGCATTGAATTTGGTATGCATAATAACAATAATAGTCTGAATGACTCCTGTGAATTTGATTGAGATCGAATAAAAAATGAGGAAGTTATTAAAGAATCAATTTTGTATGCAAAATTCACTTGCAGCTGCTTGGTTTGTTTAGTTGACAGTGAGACCATGTCGGTGTTGTGGATTTTTACCCGCTATTTTCAAATATATACAAACAAAACCCAAGTTTCAGTATAGTTTTGGTATATTTGTTGTTAAAATATCATTAAAATATTTTTTTTTCTCTCGAAATGGGTTGCGGGTATCATACGGTCGAGCACTCTCGACTGTAGCTTTCTAACTTGTTTCAAATGAAAACACAATATCTCATATTGACACAAAATTTAAAAACAAAATTATTCATATTGAATGTCATTAAATTTATAAAAGTCATGCAAATTTTGCATATGAAAAAGATTTCCTTTAAGAACAAGTTTCATATGAAAAAAGGTCACCTTTCGGAAAACGTGTCACAAAACCTATATGGAGGAGTAGCGTCGCGCAAAGCATTATATATGAAAAAAATTTCACATATGAAATTCATAAGACCGTGGAGTAATATATTGCCGGCATAGGTCACATATTATAGGGATTAATAAAATTTTAAGTTAAATGTTTTATTATTAAACTAATGCAACATAAAGCTATATTACAAGATGGTAATCAATACAAGTGTGTCTAAAAAAAATTTTTTCACATGTTAAAACTATATCATTTTGATATATTCACAAGAGTTATAAATTTCACATGTGAAATAAATTGCTTAAGAAATAGAAAATTTACATGCAAAAAAAAATTTATTTGAGAAAATTTCTATAAGAAAAAAGACTACCTTTCGGAAAACGTGTCACAAAACCTTTGCAGCGAAGAAGTGTCGCGCAAGCAACGTAATATGAAAAAAATGTAACATGTGAAACTCATGACTGTGAAGTGGTGTGTGTCAAATATAGTAATTTTTCACATGTGAACTCAATATCTCACATTGACACAATATTTAAAAACAAAATTATTCGTATTAAATATCATTAAAGTTATAAAAGTCATGAAAAATTTACATGTGAAAAAAATTTCCTTTGAAAAAAAGTTTCATATGAAAAAAGTCTACCTTTCGGAAAACATGTCACAAAACCTTTGTAGGGAAGTAGTGTCGCGCAAGCAACGTAATATGAAAAAATTGTAACATGTGAAACTCATATGACTGTGAAGTGGTGTGTGTAAAATATAGTAATTTTTCAAATGTAAACACAATATCTCATATTGACACAAAATTTAAAAACAAAATTATTCATATTGAATGTCATTAAATTTATAAAAGTCATGCAAATTTTGCATATGAAAAAGATTTCCTTTAAGAAAAAGTTTCATATGAAAAAAGGTCACCTTTCGGAAAACGTGTCACAAAACTTATATGGAGGAGTAGCGTCGCGCAAAGCATGATATATGAAAAAAATTTTAAATATTAAATTCATATGACCGTGGAGTAATATGTTGCCGGCATAGGTCACATATTATATGGATTGATAAAATATTGAAGTTAATTGTTTTATTATTAAACTAATGCAACATAAAGCTATATTACAAGATGGTAATCAATACAAGTGTGTCTAAAAAATTTTTTTTCACATGTTAAAACTATATCATTTTGATATATTCACAAGAGTTATAAATTTCACATGTGAAATAAATTGCTTAAGAAATATAAAATTTACATGCAAAAAAGATTTTATTTGAGAAAATTTCTATAAGAATAAAGACTACCTTTCGGAAAACGTGTCACAAAACCTTTTTAGGGAAGTAGTTTCGCGCAAGCAACGAAATATGCAAAATTGTAACATGTGAAACTCATATGACTGTAAAGTGGTGTATGTAAAATAAAGTAATTTTTCAAATGTAAACACAATATCTCATATTGACACAAAATTTAAAAACAAAATTATTCATATTGAATGTCATTAAATTTATAAAAGTCATGCAAATTTTGCATACGAAAAAGATTTCCTTTAAGAAAAAGTTTCATATGAAAAAAGGTCACCTTTCGGAAAACGTGTCACAAAACCTATATAGAGGAGTACCGTCGCGCAAAGCATTATATATGAAAAAAATTTCACATATGAAATTCATAAGACCGTGGAGTAATATATTGCCGGCATAGGTCACATATTATAGGGATTAATAAATTTTTAAGTTAAATGTTTTATTATTAAACTAATGCAACATAAAGCTATATTACAAGATGGTAATCAATACAAGTGTGTCTAAAAAAAATTTTTTCACATGTTAAAACTATATCATTTTGATATATTACAAGAGTTATAAATTTCACATGTGAAATAAATTGCTTAAGAAATAGAAAATTTACATGCAAAAAAAATTTTATTTGAGAAAATTTCTATATGAAAAAACACTACCTTTCGGAAAACGTGTCACAAAACCTCTATAGGGGAGTGGCGTCGCGCAAGGCATGTTATATGAAAAAAATTTCACATATGAAATTCATATGACCGTGGAGTAATATATTGCCGGCATAGGTCACATATTAATTGGATTGATAAAATATTGAAGTTAAATGTTTTATTTTTAAATTAATGCAACTTATGCCATATTGCATGATGGTACTCAATACAAGTGTGTCACAAAAAAAAAATGTTTCACATGTTAAAACTACATCATTTTGATATATTCACAAGAGTTATAAATTTCACATGTGAAATAAATTGCTTAAGAAATAGAAAATTTACATGCAAAAAAAAATTTATTTGAGAAAATTTCTATAAGAAAAAAGACTACCTTTCGGAAAACGTGTCACAAAACCTTTGTAGGGAATAAGTGTCGCGCAAGCAACGTAATATGAAAAAATTGTAACATGTGAAACTCATATGACTGTGAAGTGGTGTGTGTCAAATATAGTAATTTTTCACATGTGAACTCAATATCTCACATTGACACAATATTTAAAAACAAAATTATTCATATTGAATATCATAAAATTTATAAAATTCACGCAAATTTTGCATATGAAAATAAATTTCCTTTAAAAAAAAGTTTCATATGAAAAAAGGTCCCCTTTCGGAAAACGTGTCAAAAAACCTCTATAGGGGAGTGGCGTCGCGCAAGGCATGTTATATGAAAAAAATTTCACATATGAAATTCATATGACCGTGGAGTAATATATTGCCGGCATAGGTCACATATTAATTGGATTGATAAAATATTGAAGTTAAATGTTTTATTTTTAAATTAATGCAACTTATGCCATATTGCATGATGGTACTCAATACAAGTGTGTCACAAAAAAAAAATGTTTCACATGTTAAAACTACATCATTTTGATATATTCACAAGAGTTATAAATTTCACATGTGAAATAAATTGCTTAAGAAATAGAAAATTTACATGCAAAAAAAAATTTATTTGAGAAAATTTCTATAAGAAAAAAGACTACCTTTCGGAAAACGTGTCACAAAACCTTTGTAGGGAATAAGTGTCGCGCAAGCAACGTAATATGAAAAAATTGTAACATGTGAAACTCATATGACTGTGAAGTGGTGTGTGTCAAATATAGTAATTTTTCACATGTGAACTCAATATCTCACATTGACACAATATTTAAAAACAAAATTATTCGTATTAAATATCATTAAAGTTATAAAAGTCATGAAAAATTTACATGTGAAAAAAATTTCCTTTGAAAAAAAGTTTCATATGAAAAAAGTCTACCTTTCGGAAAACATGTCACAAAACCTTTGTAGGGAAGTAGTGTCGCGCAAGCAACGTAATATGAAAAAATTGTAACATGTGAAACTCATATGACTGTGAAGTGGTGTGTGTCAAATATAGTAATTTTTCACATGTGAACACAATATCTCATATTGACACAAAATTTAAAAACAAAATTATTCATATTGAATATCATAAAATTTATAAAAGTCATGCAAATTTTGCATATGAAAATAAATTTCCTTTAAAAAAAAGTTTCATATGAAAAAAGGTCCCCTTTCGGAAAACGTGTCAAAAAACCTCTAAGGAGGAGTGGTGTCGCGCAAGGCATGATATATGAAAAAAATTTCAAATATTAAATTCATATGACCGTGGAGTAATATGTTGCCGGCATAGGTCACATATTATATGGATTGATAAAATATTGAAGTTAAATGTTTTATTATTAAATTAATGCAACAAAATGCTATATTGCATGATGGTACTCAATACAAGTGTGTCTCAAAAAAAAATGTTTCACATGTAAAAACTACATCATTTTGATATATTCACAAGAGTTTTAAATTTCACATGTGAAATAAATTGCTTAAGAAATATAAAATTTACATGCAAAAAAAATTTTATTTGAGAAAATTTCTATAAGAAAAAAGTCTACCTTTCGGAAAACATGTCACAAAACCTTTGTAGGGAAGTAGTGTCGCGCAAGCAACGTAATATGAAAAAATTGTAACATGTGAAACTCATATGACTGTGAAGTGGTGTGTGTAAAATATAGTATTTTTCACATGTGAACACAATATCTCATATTGACACAATATTTAAAAACAAAATCATTCATATTGAATATTATTAAAGTTATAAAAGTCATGAAAAATTTACATGTGAAAAAAATTTCCTTTGAAAAAAAGTTTCATATGAAAAAAGGTCACCTTTTTGAAAACGTGTCAAAAAACCTCTAAGGAGGAGTGGTGTCGCGCAAGGCATGATATATGAAAAAAATTTCAAATATTAAATTCATATGACCGTGGAGTAATATGTTGCCGGCATAGGTCACATATTATAGTGATTGATAAAATATTAAGTTAAATGTTTTATTATTAAATTAATGCAACATAATGCTATATTGGAAGATGGTAATCAATACAAGTGTGTCTCAAAAAAAATGATTCACATGTCAAACTATATCATTTTGATATATTCATAAGAGTTATAAATTTCACATGTGAAATAAATTGCTTAAGAAATAAAAAATTTACATGCAAAAAAAATTTTATTTGAGAAAATTTCTATATGAAAAAAGACTACCTTTCGGAAAACGTGTCACAAAACCTCTATAATGGAGTTTCGTCGAGCAAGGCATGTTATATGAAAAAAATTTCACATGTGAAATTCATATGACCGTGGAGTAATATATTGCCGACATAGGTCACATATTATATGTATTGATAAAATATTGAAAATAAATGTTTTATTATTAAATTAATGCAACATAAAGCTATATTGAAAAATGGTAATCAATACAAGTGTGTCTCAAAAAAAAATTTTTCACATGTTAAAACGTTATCATTTTGATATATTCATAAGAGCTATAATTATTACATGTGAAATAAATTGCTTAAGAAATAAAATATTTACATGCAAAAAAAATTTTATTTGAGATAATTTCTATGTGAAAAAAGACTACCTTTCGGAAAACATGTCACAAAACCTTTATAGGGAAGTAGTGTCGCGCAAGCAACGAAATATGAAAAATTGTAACATGTGAAACTCATATGACTGTAAAGTGGTGAGTGTAAAATATAGTAATTTTTCACATGTAAACACAATATCTCATATTGACACGAAATTTAAAAACAAAATTATTCATATTGAATGTCATAAAATTTATAAAAGTCATGAAAAATTTACATGTTAAAAAAATTTCCTTTGAAAAAAAGTTTCATATGGAAAATGTGTGCCTTTCGGAAAACGTGTCACAAAACCTTTGTAGGGAAGTAGTGTCGCGCAAGCAACGAAATATGCAAAATTGTAACATGTGAAACTCATATGACTGTGAAGTGGTGTGTGTAAAATATAGTATTTTTCACATGTGAACACAATATCTCATATTGACACAATATTTAAAAACAAAATCATTCATATTGAATATCATTAAAGTTATAAAAGTCATGAAAAATTTACATGTGAAAAATTTCCTTTGAAAAAAAGTTTCATTTGAAAACGTGTCAAAAAACTTCTAAGGAGGAGTGGTGTCGCGCAAGGCATGATATATGAAAAAAAAATTCAAATATTAAATTCATATGACCGTGGAGTAATATGTTGCCGGCATAGGTCACATATTATAGGGATTGATAAAATATTAAGATAATGTTTTATTATTAAATTAATGCAACATAAAGCTATATTGGAAGATAGTAATCAATACAAGTGTGTCTCAAAAAAAATGTTTCACATGTTTAAACTATATAATTTTGATACCTTTCGGAAAACGTGTCACAAAACCTTTGTAGGGAAGTAGTGTCGCGCAAGCAACGCAATATGAAAAAATTTTAACATGTGAAACTCAAATGACTGTGAAGTGGTGTGTGTCAAATATAGTAATTTTCACATGTGAACTCAATATCTCATATTGACACAATATTTAAAAACAAAATTATTCGTATTAAATATCATTGAAGTTTTAAAAGTCATGAAAAATTTACATGTGAAAAAAATTTCCTTTGAAAAAAAGTTTCATATGAAAAAAGGTCACCTTTCGGAAAACGTGTCAAAAAACCTCTAATGAGGAGTGGTGTCGCGCAAGGCATGATATATGAAAAAAATTTCAAATATTAAATTCATATGACCGTGCAGTAATATGTTGCCGGCATAGGTCACATATTATATGGATTGATAAAATATTGAAGTTAAATGTTTTATTATTAAATTAATGCAACAAAATGCTATATTGCAAGATGGTACTCAATTAAAGTGTGTCTCAAAAAAAAATGTTTCACATGTTAAAACTACATCATTTTGATATATTCATAAGAGCTATAAATTTCACATATGAAATAAATTGCTTAAGAAATATAAAATTAATATGTGCAAAACAATTTTATTTGAGAAAATTTCTATATGAAAAAAGGCTACCTTTTGGAAAACGTGTCACAAAACCTCTATAGGGGAGTGGTGTCGCGCAAGGCATATTATATGACAAAAATGTCACATATGAAATTCATATGACCGTGGAGTAATATATTGCCGGCATAGGTCACATATTATATGGATTGATAAAATATTAAGTTAAATGTTTTATTATTAAATTAATGCAACATAAAGCTATATTGGAAGATGGTAATCAATACAAGTGTGTCTCAAAAAAAAGGTTTCACATGTTAAAACTATATAATTTTGATATATTCATAAGAGCTATAATTATCACATGTGAAATAAATTGCTTAGGAAATAAAAAATGTACATGCAAAAAAAATTTATTTGAGAAAATTTCTATATGAAAAAAGGCTACCTTTCGGAAAACGTGTCACAAAACCTTTGTAGGGAAGTAGTGTCGCGCAAGCAACGAAATATGCAAAATTGTAACATGTGAAACTCATATGACTGTGAAGTGGTGTGTGTAAAATATAGTAATTTTTCACATGTAAACACAATATCTCATATTGACACAAAATTTGAAAACAAAATTATTCATATTGAATATCATAAAATTTATAAAATTCACGCAAATTTTGCATATGAAAATAAATTTCCTTTAAAAAAAAGTTTCATATGAAAAAAGGTCCCCTTTCGGAAAACGTGTCAAAAAACCTCTATAGGGGAGTGGCGTCGCGCAAGGCATGTTATATGAAAAAAATTTCACATATGAAATTCATATGACCGTGGAGTAATATATTGCCGGCATAGGTCACATATTAATTGGATTGATAAAATATTGAAGTTAAATGTTTTATTTTTAAATTAATGCAACTTATGCCATATTGCATGATGGTACTCAATACAAGTGTGTCACAAAAAAAAAATGTTTCACATGTTAAAACTACATCATTTTGATATATTCACAAGAGTTATAAATTTCACCTGTGAAATAAATTGCTTAAGAAATATAAAATTTACATGCAAAAAAAAATTTATTTGAGAAAATTTCTATAAGAAAAAAGACTACCTTTCGGAAAACGTGTCACAAAACCTTTATAGGGAAGTAGTGTCGCGCAAGCAACGAAATATGAAAAATTGTAACATGTGAAACTCATATGACTGTAAAGTGGTGAGTGTAAAATATAGTAATTTTTCACATGTAAACACAATATCTCACATTGACACAATATTTAAAAACAAAATTATTCGTATTAAATATCATTAAAGTTATAAAAGTCATGAAAAATTTACATGTGAAAAAAATTTCCTTTGAAAAAAAGTTTCATATGAAAAAAGTCTACCTTTCGGAAAACATGTCACAAAACCTTTGTAGGGAAGTAGTGTCGCGCAAGCAACGTAATATGAAAAAATTGTAACATGTGAAACTCATATGACTGTGAAGTGGTGTGTGTCAAATATAGTAATTTTTCACATGTGAACACAATATCTCATATTGACACAAAATTTAAAAACAAAATTATTCATATTGAATATCATAAAATTTATAAAAGTCATGCAAATTTTGCATATGAAAATAAATTTCCTTTAAAAAAAAGTTTCATATGAAAAAAGGTCCCCTTTCGGAAAACGTGTCAAAAAACCTCTAAGGAGGAGTGGTGTCGCGCAAGGCATGATATATGAAAAAAATTTCAAATATTAAATTCATATGACCGTGGAGTAATATGTTGCCGGCATAGGTCACATATTATATGGATTGATAAAATATTGAAGTTAAATGTTTTATTATTAAATTAATGCAACAAAATGCTATATTGCATGATGGTACTCAATACAAGTGTGTCTCAAAAAAAAATGTTTCACATGTAAAAACTACATCATTTTGATATATTCACAAGAGTTATAAATTTCACCTGTGAAATAAATTGCTTAAGAAATATAAAATTTACATGCAAAAAAAAATTTATTTGAGAAAATTTCTATAAGAAAAAAGACTACCTTTCGGAAAACGTGTCACAAAACCTTTGTAGGGAAGAAGTGTCGCGCAAGCAACGTAATATGAAAAAAATGTAACATGTGAAACTCATATGACTGTGAAGTGGTGTGTGTCAAATATAGTAATTTTTCACATGTGAACTCAATATCTCACATTGACACAATATTTAAAAACAAAATTATTCGTATTAAATATCATTAAAGTTATAAAAGTCATGAAAAATTTACATGTGAAAAAAATTTCCTTTGAAAAAAAGTTTCATATGAAAAAAGTCTACCTTTCGGAAAACATGTCACAAAACCTTTGTAGGGAAGTAGTGTCGCGCAAGCAACGTAATATGAAAAAATTGTAACATGTGAAACTCATATGACTGTGAAGTGGTGTGTGTTAAATATAGTAATTTTTCACATGTGAACACAATATCTCATATTGACACAAAATTTAAAAACAAAATTATTCATATTGAATATCATAAAATTTATAAAAGTCATGCAAATTTTGCATATGAAAAAAAATTTCCTTTAAAAAAAAGTTTCATATGAAAAAAGGTCACCTTTTTGAAAACGTGTCAAAAAACCTCTAAGGAGGAGTGGTGTCGCGCAAGGCATGATATATGAAAAAAATTTCAAATATTAAATTCATATGACCGTGGAGTAATATGTTGCCGGCATAGGTCACATATTATAGGGATTGATAAAATATTAAGTTAAATGTTTTATTATTAAATTAATGCAACATAATGCTATATTGGAAGATGGTAATCAATACAAGTGTGTCTCAAAAAAAATGTTTCACATGTCAAACTATATCATTTTGATATATTCATAAGAGTTATAAATTTCACATGTGAAATAAATTGCTTAAGAAATAAAAAATTTACAATGAAACAAAATTTTATTCGAGAAAATTTCTATATGAAAAAAGACTACCTTTCGGAAAACGTGTCACAAAACCTCTATAATGGAGTTTCGTCGCGCAAGGCATGTTATATGAAAAAAATTTCACATGTGAAATTCATATGACCGTGGAGTAATATATTGCCGACATAGGTCACATATTATATGTATTGATAAAATATTGAAATTAAATGTTTTATTATTAAATTAATGCAACATAAAGCTATATTGAAAAATGGTAATCAATACAAGTGTGTCTCAAAAAAAAATTTTTCACATGTTAAAACGTTATCATTTTGATATATTCATAAGAGCTATAATTATTACATGTGAAATAAATTGCTTAAGAAATAAAAAATTTACATGCAAAAAAAATTTTATTTGAGATAATTTCTATGTGAAAAAAGACTACCTTTCGGAAAACATGTCACAAAACCTTTATAGGGAAGTAGTGTCGCGCAAGCAACGAAATATGAAAAATTGTAACATGTGAAACTCATATGACTGTAAAGTGGTGAGTGTAAAATATAGTAATTTTTCACATGTAAACACAATATCTCATATTGACACAAAATTTAAAAACAAAATTATTCATATTGAATGTCATAAAATTTATAAAAGTCATGAAAAATTTACATGTTAAAAAAATTTCCTTTGAAAAAAAGTTTCATATGGAAAATGTCTGCCTTTCGGAAAACGTGTCACAAAACCTTTGTAGGGAAGTAGTGTCGCGCAAGCAACGAAATATGCAAAATTGTAACATGTGAAACTCATATGACTGTGAAGTGGTGTGTGTAAAATATAGTATTTTTCACATGTGAACACAATATCTCATATTGACACAATATTTAAAAACAAAATCATTCATATTGAATATCATTAAAGTTATAAAAGTCATGAAAAATTTACATGTGAAAAATTTCCTTTGAAAAAAAGTTTCATTTGAAAACGTGTCAAAAAACTTCTAAGGAGGAGTGGTGTCGCGCAAGGCATGATATATGAAAAAAAATTTCAAATATTAAATTCATATGACCGTGGAGTAATATGTTGCCGGCATAGGTCACATATTATAGGGATTGATAAAATATTAAGATAATGTTTTATTATTAAATTAATGCAACATAAAGCTATATTGGAAGATAGTAATCAATACAAGTGTGTCTCAAAAAAAATGTTTCACATGTTTAAACTATATAATTTTGATACCTTTCGGAAAACGTGTCACAAAACCTTTGTAGGGAAGTAGTGTCGCGCAAGCAACGCAATATGAAAAAATTTTAACATGTGAAACTCAAATGACTGTGAAGTGGTGTGTGTCAAATATAGTAATTTTCACATGTGAACTCAATATCTCATATTGACACAATATTTAAAAACAAAATTATTCGTATTAAATATCATTGAAGTTATAAAAGTCATGAAAAATTTACATGTGAAAAAAATTTCCTTTGAAAAAAAGTTTCATATGAAAAAAGGTCACCTTTCGGAAAACGTGTCAAAAAACCTCTAATGAGGAGTGGTGTCGCGCAAGGCATGATATATGAAAAAAATTTCAAATATTAAATTCATATGACCGTGCAGTAATATGTTGCCGGCATAGGTCACATATTATATGGATTGATAAAATATTGAAGTTAAATGTTTTATTATTAAATTAATGCAACAAAATGCTATATTGCAAGATGGTACTCAATTAAAGTGTGTCTCAAAAAAAAATGTTTCACATGTTAAAACTACATCATTTTGATATATTCATAAGAGCTATAAATTTCACATATGAAATAAATTGCTTAAGAAATATAAAATTAATATGTGCAAAACAATTTTATTTGAGAAAATTTCTATATGAAAAAAGGCTACCTTTCGGAAAACGTGTCACAAAACCTCTATAGGGGAGTGGTGTCGCGCAAGGCATATTATATGACAAAAATGTCACATATGAAATTCATATGACCGTGGAGTAATATATTGCCGGCATAGGTCACATATTATATGGATTGATAAAATATTAAGTTAAATGTTTTATTATTAAATTAATGCAACATAAAGCTATATTGGAAGATGGTAATCAATACAAGTGTGTCTCAAAAAAAAAGGTTTCACATGTTAAAACTATATAATTTTGATATATTCATAAGAGCTATAATTATCACATGTGAAATAAATTGCTTAGGAAATAAAAAATGTACATGCAAAAAAAATTTATTTGAGAAAATTTCTATATGAAAAAAGGCTACCTTTCGGAAAACGTGTCACAAAACCTTTGTAGGGAAGTAGTGTCGCGCAAGCAACGAAATATGCAAAATTGTAACATGTGAAACTCATATGACTGTGAAGTGGTGTGTGTAAAATATAGTAATTTTTCACATGTAAACACAATATCTCATATTGACACAAAATTTGAAAACAAAATTATTCATATTGAATATCATAAAATTTATAAAATTCACGCAAATTTTGCATGTGAAAAAAATTTTATTTGAAAAAAAGTTTCATATGAAAAAAGTCTACCCTTCGGAAAACGTGTTACAAAACCTCTATGGAGGAGTAGCGTCGGGCAAGGCATGATATATGAAAAAAATTTCAAATATTAAATTCATTTGACCGTGGAGTAATATATTGCCGGCATAGGTCACATATTATATTGATTGATAAAATATTGATGATAAATATTTTATTATTGAATTAATGCAACATAAAGCTATATTGCAAGATGGTACTCAATAAAAGTGTGTCTCAAAAAAAATTGTTTGACATGTTAAAACTATATCATTTTGATATATTCATAAAAGCTATAATTATCACATGTGAAATAAATTGCTTAGGAAATATAAAATTTACATGCAAAAAAAATTTTATTTGAGAAAATTTCTATAAGAAAAAAGACTACCTTTCGGAAAGCGTGTCACAAAACCTTTATAGGGAAGTAGTGTCGCGCAAGCAACGTAATATGAAAAAAATTGTAACATGTGACTGTCAAGTGGTCTGTGTCAAATATAGTAATTTTTCACATGTGAACACAATATCTCATATTGACACAATATTTAAAAACAAAATTATTCATATTGAATATCATTAAAGTTATAAAAGTCATGAAAAATTTTCATGTAAAAAAAATTTCCTTTAAAAAAAAGTTTCATATGAAAACAGTCTTCCTTTCGGAAAACGTGTCACAAAACCTCTATGGAGGAGTGGTGTCGCGCAAGGCATGATATATGAAAAAATTTCAAATATTAAATTCATTTGACCTTGGAGTAATATGTTGCCGGCATAGGTCACATATTATATTGATTGATAAAATATTGAAGTTAAATGTTTTATTATTAACTTAATGCAACAAAATGCTATATTGCAAGATGTTAATCAATACAAGTGTGTCTCAAAAAAAATTTTTTCACATGTTAAAACTTTATCATTTTGATATATTCATAAGAGCTATAATTATCACATGTGAAATAAATTGCTTAAGAAATAAAAAATTTACATTCAAACAAAATTTTATTTGAGAAAATTTCTATATGAAAAAAGACAACCTTTCGGAAAACGTGTCACAAAACCTCTATAGGGGAGTGGCGTCGCGCAAGGCATGTTATATGAAAAAAATTTCACATATGAAATTCATATGACCGTGGAGTAATATATTGCCGGCATAGGTCACATATTATATGTATTGATAAAATATTGAAATTAAATGTTTTATTATTAAATTAATGCAACATAAAGCTATATTGAAAAATGGTAATCAATACAAGTGTGTCTCAAAAAAAATGTTTCACATGTTAAAACTACATCATTTTGATATATTCATAAGAGCTATAAATTTCACATATGAAATAAATTGCTTAAGAAATATAAAATTAATATGTGCAAAACAATTTTATTTGAGAAAATTTCTATATGAAAAAAGGCTACCTTTCGGAAAACGTGTCACAAAACCTTTGTAGGGAAGTAGTGTCGCGCAAGCAACGAAATATGCAAAATTGTAACATGTGAAACTCATATGACTGTGAAGTGGTGTGTGTAAAATATAGTAATTTTTCAAATGTAAACACAATATCTCATATTGACACAAAATTTAAAAACAAAATTATTCATATTGAATGTCATTAAATTTATAAAAGTCATGCAAATTTTGCATATGAAAAAGATTTCCTTTAAGAAAAAGTTTCATATGAAAAAAGGTCACCTTTCGGAAAACGTGTCACAAAACCTATATGGAGGAGTAGCGTCGCGCAAAGCATTATATATGAAAAAAATTTCACATATGAAATTCATAAGACCGTGGAGTAATATATTGCCGGCATAGGTCACATATTATAGGGATTAATAAAATTTTAAGTTAAATGTTTTATTATTAAACTAATGCAACATAAGCTATATTACAAGATGGTAATCAATACAAGTGTGTCTAAAAAAAATTTTTTCACATGTTAAAACTATATCATTTTGATATATTCACAAGAGTTATAAATTTCACATGTGAAATAAATTGCTTAAGAAATAGAAAATTTACATGCAAAAAAAAATTTATTTGAGAAAATTTCTATATGAAAAAACACTACCTTTCGGAAAACGTGTCACAAAATCTCTATAGGGGAGTGGCGTCGCGCAAGGCATGTTATATGAAAAAAATTTCACATATGAAATTCATATGACCGTGGAGTAATATATTGCCGGCATAGGTCACATATTAATTGGATTGATAAAATATTGAAGTTAAATGTTTTATTTTTAAATTAATGCAACTTATGCCATATTGCATGATGGTACTCAATACAAGTGTGTCACAAAAAAAAATGTTTCACATGTTAAAACTACATCATTTTGATATATTCACAAGAGTTATAAATTTCACCTGTGAAATAAATTGCTTAAGAAATAGAAAATTTACATGCAAAAAAAAATTTATTTGAGAAAATTTCTATAAGAAAAAAGACTACCTTTCGGAAAACGTGTCACAAAACCTTTGTAGGGAAGAAGTGTCGCGCAAGCAACGTAATATGAAAAAAATGTAACATGTGAAACTCATATGACTGTGAAGTGGTGTGTGTCAAATATAGTAATTTTTCACATGTGAACTCAATATCTCACATTGACACAATATTTAAAAACAAAATTATTCGTATTAAATATCATTAAAGTTATAAAAGTCATGAAAAATTTACATGTGAAAAAAATTTCCTTTGAAAAAAAGTTTCATATGAAAAAAGTCTACCTTTCGGAAAACATGTCACAAAACCTTTGTAGGGAAGTAGTGTCGCGCAAGCAACGTAATATGAAAAAATTGTAACATGTGAAACTCATATGACTGTGAAGTGGTGTGTGTTAAATATAGTAATTTTTCACATGTGAACACAATATCTCATATTGACACAAAATTTAAAAACAAAATTATTCATATTGAATATCATAAAATTTATAAAAGTCATGCAAATTTTGCATATGAAAAAAAATTTCCTTTAAAAAAAAGTTTCATATGAAAAAAGGTCACCTTTTTGAAAACGTGTCAAAAAACCTCTAAGGAGGAGTGGTGTCGCGCAAGGCATGATATATGAAAAAAATTTCAAATATTAAATTCATATGACCGTGGAGTAATATGTTGCCGGCATAGGTCACATATTATAGGGATTGATAAAATATTAAGTTAAATGTTTTATTATTAAATTAATGCAACATAATGCTATATTGGAAGATGGTAATCAATACAAGTGTGTCTCAAAAAAAATGTTTCACATGTCAAACTATATCATTTTGATATATTCATAAGAGTTATAAATTTCACATGTGAAATAAATTGCTTAAGAAATAAAAAATTTACAATGAAACAAAATTTTATTCGAGAAAATTTCTATATGAAAAAAGACTATCTTTCGGAAAACGTGTCACAAAACCTCTATAATGGAGTTTCGTCGCGCAAGGCATGTTATATGAAAAAAATTTCACATGTGAAATTCATATGACCGTGGAGTAATATATTGCCGACATAGGTCACATATTATATGTATTGATAAAATATTGAAATTAAATGTTTTATTATTAAATTAATGCAACATAAAGCTATATTGAAAAATGGTAATCAATACAAGTGTGTCTCAAAAAAAAATTTTTCACATGTTAAAACGTTATCATTTTGATATATTCATAAGAGTTATAAATTTCACATGTGAAGTAAATTGCTTAAGAAATAAAAAATTAACATGCAATAAAAATTTTATTTGAGAAAATTTCTATATGAAAAAAAAATACCTTAAGGATAACGTGTCACAAAACCTCTATAGGGGAGTGGTGTCGCGCAAGGCATATTATATGACAAAAATGTCACATATGAAATTCATATGACCGTGGAGTAATATATTGCCGGCATAGGTCACATATTATATGGATTGATAAAATATTAAGTTAAATGTTTTATTATTAAATTAGTGCAACATAAAGCTATATTGGAAGATGGTACTCAATACAAGTGTGTCTCAAAAAAAGGTTTCACATGTTAAAACTATATCATTTTGTTATATTCATAAGAGTTATAAATTTCACATGTGAAATAAATTGCTTAAGAAATAGAAAATTTACATGCAAAAAAATATTTATTTGAGAAAATTTCTATATGAAAAAACAATACCTTAAGGATAACGTGTCACAAAACCTCTATAGGGGAGTGGTGTCGCGCAAGGCATATTATATGACAAAAATGTCACATATGAAATTCATATGACCGTGGAGTAATATATTGCCGGCATAGGTCACATATTAATTGGATTGATAAAATATTGAAGTTAAATGTTTTATTTTTAAATTAATGCAACTTATGCCATATTGCATGATGGTACTCAATACAAGTGTGTCACAAAAAAAAATGTTTCACATGTTAAAACTACATCATTTTGATATATTCACAAGAGTTATAAATTTCACCTGTGAAATAAATTGCTTAAGAAATAGAAAATTTACATGCAAAAAAAAATTTATTTGAGAAAATTTCTATAAGAAAAAAGACTACCTTTCGGAAAACGTGTCACAAAACCTTTGTAGGGAAGAAGTGTCGCGCAAGCAACGTAATATGAAAAAAATGTAACATGTGAAACTCATATGACTGTAAAGTGGTGAGTGTAAAATATAGTAATTTTTCACATGTAAACACAATATCTCATATTGACACGAAATTTAAAAACAAAATTATTCATATTGAATGTCATAAAGTTTATAAAAGTCATGAAAAATTTACATGTTAAAAAAATTTCCTTTGAAAAAAAGTTTCATATGAAAAAAAGTCACATTTCGGAAAACGTGTCACAAAACCTCTAAGGAGAAGTGGTGTCGCGCAAGGCATGATATATGAAAAAAATTTCAAATATTAAATTCATATGACCGTGGAGTAATATGTTGCCGGCATAGGTCACATATTATAGGGATTGATAAAATATTAAGTTAAATGTTTTATTATTAAATTAATGCAACATAATGCTATATTGGAAGATGGTAATCAATACAAGTGTGTCTAAAAAAAATTTTTTCACATGTTAAAACTATATCATTTTGATATATTCACAAGAGTTATAAATTTCACATGTGAAATAAATTGCTTAAGAAATAGAAAATTTACATGCAAAAAAATATTTATTTGAGAAAATTTCTATATGAAAAAACAATACCTTAAGGATAACGTGTCACAAAACCTCTATAGGGGAGTGGTGTCGCGCAAGGCATATTATATGACAAAAATGTCACATATGAAATTCATATGACCGTGGAGTAATATATTGCCGGCATAGGTCACATATTATATGGATTGATAAAATATTAAGTTAAATGTTTTATTATTAAATTAGTGCAACATAAAGCTATATTGGAAGATGGTACTCAATACAAGTGTGTCTCAAAAAAAGGTTTCACATGTTAAAACTATATCATTTTGTTATATTCATAAGAGCTATAATTATCACATGTGAAATCAATTGCTTAAGAAATAAAAAATTTACATGCAAAAAAAATTTTATTTTAACAAAATTTTAACAAAATTATTCATATTGAATATCATAAAATTTATAAAAGTCATGCAAATTTTGCATATGAAAAAAATGTCCTTTAAAAAAAAGTTTCTTATGAAAAAAGGCTACCTTTGGGAAAACGTGTCACAAAACCTCTATAGTGGAGTGGCGTCGCGCAAGGCATGTTATATGAAAAAAACTTCACATATGAAATTCATATGACCGTGGAGTAATATATTGCCGGTCACATATTATATGTATTGATAAAATATTGAAGTTAAATGTTTTATTATTATTAAATTAATGCAACATAATGCCATATTGCAAGATGGTACTCAATAAAAGTGTGTCTCAAAAAAAAATGTTTCACATGTTATAACTACATCATTTTAAAATATTCATAAGAGCTATAAATTTCACATATAAATAAATTGCTTAAGAAATATAAAATTAACATGTGAAAAAAAATTTCATTTGAGAAAAAGTTTCATATGAAAAAAAGTCACATTTCGGAAAACGTGTCACAAAACCTCTATAGGGAAGTGGTGTCGCGCAAGGCATGTTATATGAAAAAAATGTCACATATGAAGTTGATATGACCGTGGAGTAATATATTGCCGGCATAGGTCACATATTATATGGATTGATAAAATATTAAGTTAAATGTTTTATTATTAAATTAGTGCAACATAAAGCTATATTGGAAGATGGTACTCAATACAAGTGTGTCTCAAAAAAAAGGTTTCACATGTTAAAACTATATCATTTTGATATATTCATAAGAGCTATAAATTTCACATATAAATAAATTGCTTAAGAAATATAAAATTAACATGTGAAAAAAAATTTCATTTGAGAAAAAGTTTCATATGAAAAAAAGTCACCTTTCGGAAAACGTGTCAAAAAACCTCTAATGAGGAGTGGTGTCGCGCAAGGCATGATATATGAAAAAAATTTCAAATATTAAATTCATATGACCGTGCAGTAATATGTTGCCGGCATAGGTCACATATTATATGGATTGATAAAATATTGAAGTTAAATGTTTTATTATTAAATTAATGCAACAAAATGCTATATTGCAAGATGGTACTCAATACAAGTGTGTCTCAAAAAAAAATGTTTCACATGTAAAAAGTAAGAAAGCTACAGTCGAGAGTGCTCGACCGTATGATACCCGCAACCCATTTCGAGAGAAAAAAAAATTTTAATGATATTTTAACAACAAATATACCAAAAATATACTGAAACTTGTGTTTTGTTTGTATATATTTGAAAATAGCGGGTAAAAATCCACAACACCGACATGGTCACACTGTCAACTAAACAAACAAATTGTGAGCAGCTGCAAGTGAATTTCACATATAAAATTGATTCTTTAATAACTTCCTCGTTTTTTATTCGATCTCAACCAAATTCACAGGAGTCATTCAGACTATCATTGTTACTATGCATACCAAAATTCAATGCTCTATGTCTATTATTACGGCTTTTACAGTTTTTGGGGGCGGAAAGGGGCGTGGCAAAAATCTAAAACAAACTTGATCTGCGTAAGACCTACACGAATACTGTCACCAAATTTGATAACTCTAGGTCATTCACACACTTAAAACGTCCATATGCACTGGGCACAACAATTTAAATAAATAACTTAACAAATAACTTTTGTTCTACTTATCCGATTTTTACCAAAATTACAGGGTATATTAAGAGTGTCAAGCGCAGATGGGCTACCAAATTACACATCATTACACAAATAACTTTTCGAGTTATACGCGATTTACATAAAAAAAAACTTGACTTTTTCTAGATTAATGCATATTGTGGGCGAAGGGGGCGTGGCATCCAACTTTTAAAAATAAACTTGATCTGCGTAGGGTATGAAGGAACCGTTTTGCCAAATTTGGTGTCTTTATGTCTTATAGTCTCTGAGATCCAGGTGTTCATACGGACAGACAGACGGACAGACGGACATGGCTATATCGTCTCGGCTGTTGACGCTGATCAAAAATATATATACTTTATGGGGTCGGAGATGCCTCCTTCTGCCTGTTACATACATTTTCTGTTGGCACTAAGTCATAATACCCTTCTACCCTATGGGTAGCGGGTATAAAAACTACATCATTTTGATATATTCACAAGAGTTTTAAATTTCACATGTGAAATAAATTGCTTAAGAAATATAAAATTTACATGCAAAAAAAATTTTATTTGAGAAAATTTCTATAAGAAAAAAGACTACCTTTCGGAAAACGTGTCACAAAAACAGTCTTCCTTTCGGAAAACGTGTCACAAAACCTCTATAGGGGAGTTTCGTCGCGCAAGGCATGTTATATGAAAAAAATTTCACATGTGAAATTCATATGACCGTGGAGTAATATATTGCCGACATAGGTCACATATTATATGTATTGATAAAATATTGAAATTAAATGTTTTATTATTAAATTAATGCAACATAAAGCTATATTGAAAAATGGTAATCAATACAAGTGTATCTCAAAAAAAATGTTTCACATGTTAAGACTATACCATTTTGATATATTCATAAGAGCTATAATTATCACATGTGAAATAAATTGCTTAAGAAATATAAAATTAACATGTGAAAAAAAATTTCATTTGAGAAAAAGTTTCATATGAAAAAAAGTCACATTTCGGGAAACGTGTCACAAAACCTCTATAGGGGAGTGGTGTCGCGCAAGGCATGTTATATGAAAAAAATGTCACATATGAAGTTGATATGACCGTGGAGTAATATATTGCCGGCATAGGTCACATATTATATGGATTGATAAAATATTAAGTTAAATTTTTTATTATTAAATTAGTGCAACATAAAGCTATATTGGAAGATGGTACTCAATACAAGTGTGTCTCAAAAAAAAGGTTTCACATGTTAAAACTATATCATTTTGATATATTCATAAGAGCTATAATTATCACATGTGAAATAAATTGCTTAAGAAATAAAAAATTTACATGCAAACAAAATTTTATTTGAGAAAATTTCTATATGAAAAAAGGCTACCTTTCGGAAAACGTGTCACAAAACCTTTGTAGGGAAGTAGTGTCGCGCAAGCAACGAAATATGCAAAATTGTAACATGTGAAACTCATATGACTGTGAAGTGGTGTGTGTCAAATATAGTATTTTTCACATGTGAACACAATATTTCATATTGACACAATATTTAAAAACAAAATTATTCATATTGAATATCATTAAAGTTATAAAAGTCATGAATAATTTTCATGTGAAAAAAATTTCCTTTGAAAAAAAGTCTCATATGAAAAAAGACTACCTTTCGGAAAACGTGTCACAAAACCTCTATAGGGGAGTGGCGTCGCGCAAGGCATGCTATATGAAAAAAATTTCACATATGAAATTCATATGAACGTGGAGAAATATATTGCCGGCATAGGTCACATATTAATTGGATTGATAAAATATTGAAGTTAAATGTTTTATTATTAAATTAATGCAACTTATGCCATATTGCATGATGGTACTCAATACAAGTGTGTTACAAAAAAAAATGTTTCACATGTTAAAACTACATCATTTTGATATATTCACAAGAGTTATAAATTTCACATGTGAAATAAATTGCTTAAGAAATAGAAAATTTGCATGCAAAAAAAATTTTATTTGAGAAAATTTCTATATGAAAAAAGACTACCTTTCGGAAAACGTGTCACAAAACCTTTGTAGGGAAGTAGTGTCGCGCAAGCAACGTAATATGAAAAAATTGTAACATGTGAAACTCATATGGCTGTGAAGTGGTGTGTGTCAAATATAGTAATTTTTCACATGTGAACTCAATATCTCATATTGACACAATATTTAAAAACAAAATTATTCGTATTAAATATCATTAAAGTTATAAAAGTCATGAAAAATTTACATGTGAAAAAAATTTCCTTTGAAAAAAAGTTTCATATGGAAAATGTCTACCTTTCGGAAAACGTGTAACAAAACCTTTGTAAGGAAGTAGTGTCGCGCAAGCAACGAAATATGCAAAATTGTAACATGTGAAACTCATATGACTGTGAAGTGGTGTGTGTCAAATATAGTAATTTTTCACATGTGAACTCAATTTCTCATATTGACACAATATTTAAAAACAAAATTATTCGTATTAAATATCATTAAAGTTATAAAAGTCATGAAAAATTTACATGTGAAAAAAATTTCCTTTGAAAAAAAGTTTCATATGAAAAAAGTCTACCTTTCGGAAAACATGTCACAAAACCTTTGTAGGGAAGTAGTGTCGCGCAAGCAACGTAATATGAAAAAATTGTAACATGTGAAACTCGTATGGCTGTGAAGTGGTGTGTGTCAAATATAGTAATTTTTCACATGTGAACACAATATCTCATATTGACACAATATTTAAAAACAAAATTATTCATATTGAATATCATTAAAGTTATAAAAGTCATGAAAAATTTACATGTGAAAAAAATGTTGTATTATTAAATTAATGCAACATAAAGCTATATTGAACAAGTAAAAAAGCTACAGTCGAGAGTGCTCGACCGTATGATACCCGCAACCCATTTCGAGAGAAAAAAAAAATTTTAATGATATTTTAACAACAAATATATCAAAAATATACTGAAACTTGTGTTTTGTGTGTATATATTTGAAAATAGCGGGAAAAAATCCACAACACCGACATGGTCACACTGTCAACTAAACAAACAAAGCGTGAGCAGCTGCAAGTGAATTTTGCATACAAAATGGATTCTTTAATAACTTCCTCGTTTTTTATTCGATCTCAACCAAATTCACAGGAGTCATTCAGACTATCATTGTTACTATGCATACCAAAATTCAATGCTCTAGGTCTAGGCTTTTACAGTTTTTGGGGGCGGAAAGGGGCGTGGCAAAAATCTAAAACAAACTTGATCTGCGTAAGACCTACACGAATACTGTCACCAAATTTGATATCTCTAGGTCATTCACACACTTAAAACGTCCATATGCACTGGGCACAACAATTTTAATAAATAACTTAACAAATAACTTTTGTTCTACTTATCCGATTTTTACCAAAATTACAGGGTATATTAAGAGTGTCAAGCGCAGATGGGCTACCAAATTACACATCATTACACAAATAACTTTTCGAGTTATACGCGATTTACATAAAAAAATTGACTTTCTCTAGATAAATGCTTATTGTGGGCGAAGGGGGCGTGGCATCCAACTTTTGAAATAAACTTGATCTGCGTGGGGTATGAAGGAACCTTTTTGCCAAATTTGGTGTCTCTATGTCTTATAGTCTCTGAGATCCAGGTGTTCATACGGACAGACAGACGGACAGACGGACAGTCGGACAGACGGAAAGACGGACATGGCTATATCGTCTCGGCTGATGACGCTGATCAAGAATATATATACTTTATGGGGTCGGAGATGCCTCCTTCTGCCTGTTACATACATTTTCTGTTGGCACTAAGTCATAATACCCTTCTACCCTATGGGTAGCGGGTATAAAAATGGTAATCAATACAAGTGTATCTCAAAAAAAATGTTTCACATGTTAAGACTATACCATTTTGATATATTCATAAGAGCTATAATTATCACATGTGAAATAAATTGCTTAAGAAATAAAAAATTTACATGCAAAAAAAATTTTATTTGAGAAAATTTCTATAAGAAAAAAGACTACCTTTCGGAAAACGTGTCACAAAACCTTTATAGGGAAGTAGTGTCGCGCAAGCAACGAAATATGACAAAAAATTAAAACATGTGAAACTCATATGACTGTGAAGTGGTGTGTGTCAAATATAGTAATTTTTCACATGTAAACACAATATCTCATATTGACACAATATTTAAAAACAAAATTATTCATATTGAATATCATTAAAGTTATAAAAGTCATGAAAAATTTACATGTGAAAAAAATTTCCTTTGAAAAAAAGTTTCATATGGAAAATGTCTACCTTTCGGAAAACGTGTCACAAAACCTTTGTAGGGAAGTAGTGTCGCGCAAGCAACGAAATATGCAAAATTGTAACATGTGAAACTCATATGACTGTGAAGTGGTGTGTGTAAAATATAGTATTTTTCACATGTGAACACAATATTTCATATTGACACAATATTTAAAAACAAAATTATTCATATTCAATATCATTAAAGTTATAAAAGTCATGAAAAATTTACATGTGAAAAAAATTTCCTTTAAAAAAAGTTTCATATGAAAAAAGTCTACCTTTCGGAAAACGTGTCACAAAACCTCTATGGAGGAGTAGCGTCGGGCAAGGCATTATATATGAAAAAAATTTCACATATGAAATTCATAAGACCGTGGAGTAATATATTGCCGGCATAGGTCACATATTATAGGGATTGATAAAATATTAAGTTAAATGTTTTATTATTAAATTAATGCAACATAAAGCTATATTGGAAGATGGTAATCAATACAAGTGTGTCTCAAAAAAAATGTTTCACATGTTAAAACTATATAATTTTGATATATTCATAAGAGCTATAATTATCACATGTGAAATAAATTGCTTAGGAAATAAAAAATGTACAAGCAAAAAAAAATTTATTTGAGAAAATTTCTATATGAAAAAAGGCTACCTTTCGGAAAACGTGTCACAAAACCTTTTTAGGGAAGTAGTGTCGCGCAAGCAACGAAATATGCAAAATTGTAACATGTGAAACTCATATGACTGTGAAGTGGTGTGTGTAAAATATAGTATTTTTTCAAATGTAAACACAATATCTCATATTGACACAAAATTTAAAAACAAAATTATTCATATTGAATGTCATTAAATTTATAAAAGTCATGCAAATTTTGCATATGAAAAAGATTTCCTTTAAGAACAAGTTTCATATGAAAAAATGTCACCTTTCGGAAAACGTGTCACAAAACCTATATGGAGGAGTAGCGTCGCGCAAAGCATTATATATGAAAAAAATTCCACATATGAAATTCATATGACCGTGGAGTAATATATTGCCGGCATAGGTCACATATTAATTGGATCGATAAAATATTGAAGTTAAATGTTTTATTTTTAAATTAATGCAACTTATGCCATATTGCATGATGGTACTCAATACAAGTGTGTCACAAAAAAAAATGTTTCACATGTTAAAACTACATCATTTTGATATATTCACAAGAGTTATAAATATCACATGTGAAATAAATTGCTTAAGAAATAGAAAATTTACATGCAAAAAAAAATTTATTTGAGAAAATTTCTATAAGAAAAAAGACTACCTTTCGGAAAACGTGTCACAAAACCTTTGTGGCGAAGAAGTGTCGCGCAAGCAACGTAATATGAAAAAAATGTAACATGTGAAACTCATGACTGTGAAGTGGTGTGTGTCAAATATAGTAATTTTTCACATGTGAACTCAATATCTCACATTGACACAATATTTAAAAACAAAATTATTCGTATTAAATATCATTAAAGTTATAAAAGTCATGAAAAATTTACATGTGAAAAAGATTTCCTTTGAAAAAAATTTTCATATGAAAAAAGTCTACCTTTCGGAAAACATGTCACAAAACCTTTGTAGGGAAGTAGTGTCGCGCAAGCAACGTAATATGAAAAAAATGTAACATGTGAAACTCATATGACTGTGAAGTGGTGTGTGTCAAATATAGTAATTTTTCACATGTGAACTCAATATCTCACATTGACACAATATTTAAAAACAAAATTATTCGTATTAAATATCATTAAAGTTATAAAAGTCATAAAAAATTTACATGTGAAAAAAATTTCCTTTAAAAGAAAGTTTCATATGAAAAAAGTCTACCTTTCGGAAAACATGTCACAAAACCTTTGTAGGGAAGTAGTGTCGCGCAAGCAACGTAATATGAAAAAATTGTAACATGTGAAACTCATATGACTGTGAAGTGGTGTATGTCAAATATAGTAATTTTTCACATGTGAACACAATATCTCATATTGACACAAAATTTAAAAACAAAATTATTCATATTGAATATCATAAAATTTATAAAAGTCATGCAAATTTTGCATATGAAAAAAAATTTCCTTTAAAAAAAAGTTTCATATGAAAAAAGGTCACCTTTCGGAAAACGTGTCAAAAAACCTCTAAGGAGGAGTGTTGTCGCGCAAGGCATGATATATGAAAAAAATTTCAAATATTAAATTCATATGACCGTGGAGTAATATGTTGCCGGCATAGGTCACATATTATATGGATTGATAAAATATTGAAGTTAAATGTTTTATTATTAAATTAATGCAACAAAATGCTATATTGCATGATGGTACTCAATACAAGTGTGTCTTAAAAAAAAAGTGTTTCACATGTAAAAACTACATCATTTTGATATATTCACAAGAGTTTTAAATTTCACATGTGAAATAAATTGCTTAAGAAATATAAAATTTACATGCAAAAAAGATTTTATTTGAGAAAATTTCTATAAGAAAAAAGACTACCTTTCGGAAAACGTGTCACAAAACCTTTGTAGGGAAGTAGTTTCGCGCAAGCAACGAAATATGCAAAATTGTAACATGTGAAACTCATATGACTGTGAAGTGGTGTATGTAAAATATAGTAATTTTTCAAATGTAAACACAATATCTCATATTGACACAAAATTTAAAAACAAAATTATTCATATTGAATGTCATTAAATTTATAAAAGTCATGCAAATTTTGCATATGAAAAAGATTTCCTTTAAGAAAAAGTTTCATATGAAAAAAGGTCACCTTTCGGAAAACATGTCACAAAACCTATATGGAGGAGTAGCGTCGCGCAAAGCATTATATATGAAAAAAATTTCACATATGAAATTCATAAGACCGTGGAGTAATATATTGCCGGCATAGGTCACATATTATAGGGATTAATAAAATTTTAAGTTAAATGTTTTATTATTAAACTAATGCAACATAAAGCTATATTACAAGATGGTAATCAATACAAGTGTGTCTAAAAAAAATTTTTTCACATGTTAAAACTATATCATTTTGATATATTACAAGAGTTATAAATTTCACATGTGAAATAAATTGCTTAAGAAATAGAAAATTTACATGCAAAAAAAATTTTATTTGAGAAAATTTCTATATGAAAAAACACTACCTTTCGGAAAACGTGTCACAAAATCTCTATAGGGGAGTGGCGTCGCGCAAGGCATGTTATATGAAAAAAATTTCACATATGAAATTCATATGACCGTGGAGTAATATATTGCCGGCATAGGTCACATATTAATTGGATTGATAAAATATTGAAGTTAAATGTTTTATTTTTAAATTAATGCAACTTATGCCATATTGCATGATGGTACTCAATACAAGTGTGTCACAAAAAAAATGTTTCACATGTTAAAACTACATCATTTTGATATATTCACAAGAGTTATAAATTTCACCTGTGAAATAAATTGCTTAAGAAATAGAAAATTTACATGCAAAAAAAAATTTATTTGAGAAAATTTCTATAAGAAAAAAGACTACCTTTCGGAAAACTTGTCACAAAACCTTTGTAGGGAAGAAGTGTCGCGCAAGCAACGTAATATGAAAAAAATGTAACATGTGAAACTCATATGACTGTGAAGTGGTGTGTGTCAAATATAGTAATTTTTCACATGTGAACTCAATATCTCACATTGACACAATATTTAAAAACAAAATTATTCGTATTAAATATCATTAAAGTTATAAAAGTCATGAAAAATTTACATGTGAAAAAAATTTCCTTTGAAAAAAAGTTTCATATGAAAAAAGTCTACCTTTCGGAAAACATGTCACAAAACCTTTGTAGGGAAGTAGTGTCGCGCAAGCAACGTAATATGAAAAAATTGTAACATGTGAAACTCATATGACTGTGAAGTGGTGTGTGTTAAATATAGTAATTTTTCACATGTGAACACAATATCTCATATTGACACAAAATTTAAAAACAAAATTATTCATATTGAATATCATAAAATTTATAAAAGTCATGCAAATTTTGCATATGAAAAAAAATTTCCTTTAAAAAAAAGTTTCATATGAAAAAAGGTCACCTTTTTGAAAACGTGTCAAAAAACCTCTAAGGAGGAGTGGTGTCGCGCAAGGCATGATATATGAAAAAAATTTCAAATATTAAATTCATATGACCGTGGAGTAATATGTTGCCGGCATAGGTCACATATTATAGGGATTGATAAAATATTAAGTTAAATGTTTTATTATTAAATTAATGCAACATAATGCTATATTGGAAGATGGTAATCAATACAAGTGTGTCTCAAAAAAAATGTTTCACATGTCAAACTATATCATTTTGATATATTCATAAGAGTTATAAATTTCACATGTGAAATAAATTGCTTAAGAAATAAAAAATTTACAATGAAACAAAATTTTATTCGAGAAAATTTCTATATGAAAAAAGACTACCTTTCGGAAAACGTGTCACAAAACCTCTATAATGGAGTTTCGTCGCGCAAGGCATGTTATATGAAAAAAATTTCACATGTGAAATTCATATGACCGTGGAGTAATATATTGCCGACATAGGTCACATATTATATGTATTGATAAAATATTGAAATTAAATGTTTTATTATTAAATTAATGCAACATAAAGCTATATTGAAAAATGGTAATCAATACAAGTGTGTCTCAAAAAAAAATTTTTCACATGTTAAAACGTTATCATTTTGATATATTCATAAGAGCTATAATTATTACATGTGAAATAAATTGCTTAAGAAATAAAAAATTTACATGCAAAAAAAATTTTATTTGAGATAATTTCTATGTGAAAAAAGACTACCTTTCGGAAAACATGTCACAAAACCTTTATAGGGAAGTAGTGTCGCGCAAGCAACGAAATATGAAAAATTGTAACATGAGAAACTCATATGACTGTAAAGTGGTGAGTGTGAAATATAGTAATTTTTCACATGTAAACACAATATCTCATATTGACACGAAATTTAAAAACAAAATTATTCATATTGAATGTCATAAAGTTTATAAAAGTCATGAAAAATTTACATGTTAAAAAAATTTCCTTTGAAAAAAAGTTTCATATGAAACTCTAAGGAGAAGTGGTGTCGCGCAAGGCATGATATATGAAAAAAATTTCAAATATTAAATTCATATGACCGTGGAGTAATATGTTGCCGGCATAGGTCACATATTATAGGGATTGATAAAATATTAAGTTAAATGTTTTATTATTAAATTAATGCAACATAATGCTATATTGGAAGATGGTAATCAATACAAGTGTGTCTAAAAAAAATTTTTTCACATGTTAAAACTATATCATTTTGATATATTCACAAGAGTTATAAATTTCACATGTGAAATAAATTGCTTAAGAAATAGAAAATTTACATGCAAAAAAATATTTATTTGAGAAAATTTCTATATGAAAAAACAATACCTTAAGGATAACGTGTCACAAAACCTCTATAGGGGAGTGGTGTCGCGCAAGGCATATTATATGACAAAAATGTCACATATGAAATTCATATGACCGTGGAGTAATATATTGCCGGCATAGGTCACATATTATATGGATTGATAAAATATTAAGTTAAATGTTTTATTATTAAATTAGTGCAACATAAAGCTATATTGGAAGATGGTACTCAATACAAGTGTGTCTCAAAAAAAGGTTTCACATGTTAAAACTATATCATTTTGTTATATTCATAAGAGCTATAATTATCACATGTGAAATCAATTGCTTAAGAAATAAAAAATTTACATGCAAAAAAAATTTTATTTGAGAAAATTTCTATATGAAAAAAGGCTACCTTTCGGAAAACGTGCCACAAAACCTCTATAGGGGAGTGGCGTCGCGCAAGGCATGTTATATGAAAAAAAATTCACATATGAAATTCATTTGACCGTGGAGTAATATATTGCCGGCATAGGACACATATTATATGGATTGATAAAAAAATGGAGTTAAATGTTTTATTAGTAAAAACCTCTAATGAGGAGTGGTGTCGCGCAAGGCATGATATATGAAAAAAATTTCAAATATTAAATTCATATGACCGTGCAGTAATATGTTGCCGGCATAGGTCACATATTATATGGATTGATAAAATATTGAAGTTAAATGTTTTATTATTAAATTAATGCAACAAAATGCTATATTGCAAGATGGTACTCAATACAAGTGTGTCTCAAAAAAAAATGTTTCACATGTAAAAAGTAAGAAAGCTACAGTCGAGAGTGCTCGACCGTATGATACCCGCAACCCATTTCGAGAGAAAAAAAAATTTTAATGATATTTTAACAACAAATATACCAAAAATATACTGAAACTTGTGTTTTGTTTGTATATATTTGAAAATAGCGGGTAAAAATCCACAACACCGACATGGTCACACTGTCAACTAAACAAACAAAGCGTGAGCAGCTGCAAGTGAATTTCACATATAAAATTGATTCTTTAATAACTTCCTCGTTTTTTATTCGATCTCAACCAAATTCACAGGAGTCATTCAGACTATCATTGTTACTATGCATACCAAAATTCAATGCTCTATGTCTATTATTACGGCTTTTACAGTTTTTGGGGGCGGAAAGGGGCGTGGCAAAAATCTAAAACAAACTTGATCTGCGTAAGACCTACACGAATACTGTCACCAAATTTGATAACTCTAGGTCATTCACACACTTAAAACGTCCATATGCACTGGGCACAACAATTTAAATAAATAACTTAACAAATAACTTTTGTTCTACTTATCCGATTTTTACCAAAATTACAGGGTATATTAAGAGTGTCAAGCGCAGATGGGCTACCAAATTACACATCATTACACAAATAACTTTTCGAGTTATACGCGATTTACATAAAAAAAACTTGACTTTTTCTAGATTAATGCTTATTGTGGGCGAAGGGGGCGTGGCATCCAACTTTTAAAAATAAACTTGATCTGCGTAGGGTATGAAGGAACCGTTTTGCCAAATTTGGTGTCTCTATGTCTTATAGTCTCTGAGATCCAGGTGTTCATACGGACAGACAGACGGACAGACGGACATGGCTATATCGTCTCGGCTGTTGACGCTGATCAAAAATATATATACTTTATGGGGTCGGAGATGCCTCCTTCTGCCTGTTACATACATTTTCTGTTGGCACTAAGTCATAATACCCTTCTACCCTATGGGTAGCGGGTATAAAAACTCCATCATTTTGATATATTCACAAGAGTTTTAAATTTCACATGTGAAATAAATTGCTTAAGAAATATAAAATTTACATGCAAAAAAAATTTTATTTGAGAAAATTTCTATAAGAAAAAAGACTACCTTTCGGAAAACGTGTCACAAAAACAGTCTTCCTTTCGGAAAACGTGTCACAAAACCTCTATAGGGGAGTTTCGTCGCGCAAGGCATGTTATATGAAAAAAATTTCACATGTGAAATTCATATGACCGTGGAGTAATATATTGCCGACATAGGTCACATATTATATGTATTGATAAAATATTGAAATTAAATGTTTTATTATTAAATTAATGCAACATAAAGCTATATTGAAAAATGGTAATCAATACAAGTGTATCTCAAAAAAAATGTTTCACATGTTAAGACTATACCATTTTGATATATTCATAAGAGCTATAATTATCACATGTGAAATAAATTGCTTAAGAAATATAAAATTAACATGTGAAAAAAAATTTCATTTGAGAAAAAGTTTCATATGAAAAAAAGTCACATTTCGGGAAACGTGTCACAAAACCTCTATAGGGGAGTGGTGTCGCGCAAGGCATGTTATATGAAAAAAATGTCACATATGAAGTTGATATGACCGTGGAGTAATATATTGCCGGCATAGGTCACATATTATATGGATTGATAAAATATTAAGTTAAATTTTTTATTATTAAATTAGTGCAACATAAAGCTATATTGGAAGATGGTACTCAATACAAGTGTGTCTCAAAAAAAAGGTTTCACATGTTAAAACTATATAATTTTGATATATTCATAAGAGCTATAATTATCACATGTGAAATAAATTGCTTAAGAAATAAAAAATTTACATGCAAACAAAATTTTATTTGAGAAAATTTCTATATGAAAAAAAACTACCTTTCGGAAAACGTGTCACAAAACCTTTGTAGGGAAGTAGTGTCGCGCAAGCAACGTAATATGAAAAAATTGTAACATGTGAAACTCATATGGCTGTGAAGTGGTGTGTGTCAAATATAGTAATTTTTCACATGTGAACTCAATATCTCACATTGACACAATATTTAAAAACAAAATTATTCGTATTAAATATCATTAAAGTTATAAAAGGCATGAACAATTTTCATGTGAAAAAAATTTCCTTTGAAAAAAAGTCTCATATGAAAAAAGACTACCTTTCGGAAAACGTGTCACAAAACCTCTATGGAGGAGTAGCGTCGGGCAAGGCATTATATATGAAAAAAATTTCACATATGAAATTCATAAGACCGTGGAGTAATATATTGCCGGCATAGGTCACATATTAATTGGATTGATAAAATATTGAAGTTAAATGTTTTATTATTAAATTAATGCAACTTATGCCATATTGCATGATGGTACTCAATACAAGTGTGTTACAAAAAAAAATGTTTCACATGTTAAAACTACATCATTTTGATATATTCACAAGAGTTATAAATTTCACATGTGAAATAAATTGCTTAAGAAATAGAAAATTTGCATGCAAAAAAAATTTTATTTTAAAAAATTTCTATATGAAAAAAGACTACCTTTCGGAAAACGTGTCACAAAACCTTTGTAGGGAAGTAGTGTCGCGCAAGCAACGTAATATGAAAAAATTGTAACATGTGAAACTCATATGGCTGTGAAGTGGTGTGTGTCAAATATAGTAATTTTTCACATGTGAACTCAATATCTCATATTGACACAATATTTAAAAACAAAATTATTCGTATTAAATATCATTAAAGTTATAAAAGTCATGAAAAATTTACATGTGAAAAAAATTTCCTTTGAAAAAAAGTTTCATATGGAAAATGTCTACCTTTCGGAAAACGTGTAACAAAACCTTTGTAAGGAAGTAGTGTCGCGCAAGCAACGAAATATGCAAAATTGTAACATGTGAAACTCATATGACTGTGAAGTGGTGTGTGTCAAATATAGTAATTTTTCACATGTGAACTCAATTTCTCATATTGACACAATATTTAAAAACAAAATTATTCGTATTAAATATCATTAAAGTTATAAAAGTCATGAAAAATTTACATGTGAAAAAAATTTCCTTTGAAAAAAAGTTTCATATGAAAAAAGTCTACCTTTCGGAAAACATGTCACAAAACCTTTGTAGGGAAGTAGTGTAGCGCAAGCAACGTAATATGAAAAAATTGTAACATGTGAAACTCGTATGGCTGTGAAGTGGTGTGTGTCAAATATAGTAATTTTTCACATGTGAACACAATATCTCATATTGACACAATATTTAAAAACAAAATTATTTATATTGAATATCATTAAAGTTATAAAAGTCATGAAAAATTTACATGTGAAAAAAATGTTGTATTATTAAATTAATGCAACATAAAGCTATATTGAACAAGTAAAAAAGCTACAGTCGAGAGTGCTCGACCGTATGATACCCGCAACCCATTTCGAGAGAAAAAAAAAATTTTAATGATATTTTAACAACAAATATATCAAAAATATACTGAAACTTGTGTTTTGTGTGTATATATTTGAAAATAGCGGGAAAAAATCCACAACACCGACATGGTCACACTGTCAACTAAACAAACAAAGCGTGAGCAGCTGCAAGTGAATTTTGCATACAAAATGGATTCTTTAATAACTTCCTCGTTTTTTATTCGATCTCAACCAAATTCACAGGAGTCATTCAGACTATCATTGTTACTATGCATACCAAAATTCAATGCTCTAGGTCTAGGCTTTTACAGTTTTTGGGGGCGGAAAGGGGCGTGGCAAAAATCTAAAACAAACTTGATCTGCGTAAGACCTACACGAATACTGTCACCAAATTTGATATCTCTAGGTCATTCACACACTTAAAACGTCCATATGCACTGGGCACAACAATTTTAATAAATAACTTAACAAATAACTTTTGTTCTACTTATCCGATTTTTACCAAAATTACAGGGTATATTAAGAGTGTCAAGCGCAGATGGGCTACCAAATTACACATCATTACACAAATAACTTTTCGAGTTATACGCGATTTACATAAAAAAAATTGACTTTCTCTAGATAAATGCTTATTGTGGGCGAAGGGGGCGTGGCATCCAACTTTTGAAATAAACTTGATCTGCGTGGGGTATGAAGGAACCTTTTTGCCAAATTTGGTGTCTCTATGTCTTATAGTCTCTGAGATCCAGGTGTTCATACGGACAGACAGACGGACAGACGGACAGTCGGACAGACGGAAAGACGGACATGGCTATATCGTCTCGGCTGATGACGCTGATCAAGAATATATATACTTTATGGGGTCGGAGATGCCTCCTTCTGCCTGTTACATACATTTTCTGTTGGCACTAAGTCATAATACCCTTCTACCCTATGGGTAGCGGGTATAAAAATGGTAATCAATACAAGTGTATCTCAAAAAAAATGTTTCACATGTTAAGACTATACCATTTTGATATATTCATAAGAGCTATAATTATCACATGTGAAATAAATTGCTTAAGAAATAAAAAATTTACATGCAAAAAAAATTTTATTTGAGAAAATTTCTATAAGAAAAAAGACTACCTTTCGGAAAACGTGTCACAAAACCTTTATAGGGAAGTAGTGTCGCGCAAGCAACGAAATATGAAAAAATTGTAACATGTGAAACTCATATGACTGTGAAGTGGTGTGTGTAAAATATAGTAATTTTTCACATGTAAACACAATATCTCATATTGACACAATATTTAAAAACAAAATTATTCATATTGAATATCATTAAAGTTATAAAAGTCATGAAAAATTTACATGTGAAAAAAATTTCCTTTGAAAAAAAGTTTCATATGGAAAATGTCTACCTTTCGGAAAACGTGTCACAAAACCTTTGTAGGGAAGTAGTGTCGCGCAAGCAACGAAATATGCAAAATTGTAACATGTGAAACTCATATGACTGTGAAGTGGTGTGTGTAAAATATAGTATTTTTCACATGTGAACACAATATTTCATATTGACACAATATTTAAAAACAAAATTATTCATATTCAATATCATTAAAGTTATAAAAGTCATGAAAAATTTACATGTGAAAAAAATTTCCTTTAAAAAAAGTTTCATATGAAAAAAGTCTACCTTTCGGAAAACGTGTCACAAAACCTCTATGGAGGAGTAGCGTCGGGCAAGGCATTATATATGAAAAAAATTTCACATATGAAATTCATAAGACCGTGGAGTAATATATTGCCGGCATAGGTCACATATTATAGGGATTGATAAAATATTAAGTTAAATGTTTTATTATTAAATTAATGCAACATAAAGCTATATTGGAAGATGGTAATCAATACAAGTGTGTCTCAAAAAAAATGTTTCACATGTTAAAACTATATAATTTTGATATATTCATAAGAGCTATAATTATCACATGTGAAATAAATTGCTTAGGAAATAAAAAATGTACAAGCAAAAAAAAATTTATTTGAGAAAATTTCTATATGAAAAAAGGCTACCTTTCGGAAAACGTGTCACAAAACCTTTTTAGGGAAGTAGTGTCGCGCAAGCAACGAAATATGCAAAATTGTAACATGTGAAACTCATATGACTGTGAAGTGGTGTGTGTAAAATATAGTATTTTTTCAAATGTAAACACAATATCTCATATTGACACAAAATTTAAAAACAAAATTATTCATATTGAATGTCATTAAATTTATAAAAGTCATGCAAATTTTGCATATGAAAAAGATTTCCTTTAAGAACAAGTTTCATATGAAAAAATGTCACCTTTCGGAAAACGTGTCACAAAACCTATATGGAGGAGTAGCGTCGCGCAAAGCATTATATATGAAAAAAATTCCACATATGAAATTCATATGACCGTGGAGTAATATATTGCCGGCATAGGTCACATATTAATTGGATCGATAAAATATTGAAGTTAAATGTTTTATTTTTAAATTAATGCAACTTATGCCATATTGCATGATGGTACTCAATACAAGTGTGTCACAAAAAAAAATGTTTCACATGTTAAAACTACATCATTTTGATATATTCACAATTGTTATAAATATCACATGTGAAATAAATTGCTTAAGAAATAGAAAATTTACATGCAAAAAAAAATTTATTTGAGAAAATTTCTATAAGAAAAAAGACTACCTTTCGGAAAACGTGTCACAAAACCTTTGTGGCGAAGAAGTGTCGCGCAAGCAACGTAATATGAAAAAAATGTAACATGTGAAACTCATGACTGTGAAGTGGTGTGTGTCAAATATAGTAATTTTTCACATGTGAACTCAATATCTCACATTGACACAATATTTAAAAACAAAATTATTCGTATTAAATATCATTAAAGTTATAAAAGTCATGAAAAATTTACATGTGAAAAAGATTTCCTTTGAAAAAAATTTTCATATGAAAAAAGTCTACCTTTCGGAAAACATGTCACAAAACCTTTGTAGGGAAGTAGTGTCGCGCAAGCAACGTAATATGAAAAAAATGTAACATGTGAAACTCATATGACTGTGAAGTGGTGTGTGTCAAATATAGTAATTTTTCACATGTGAACTCAATATCTCACATTGACACAATATTTAAAAACAAAATTATTCGTATTAAATATCATTAAAGTTATAAAAGTCATGAAAAATTTACATGTGAAAAAAATTTCCTTTAAAAGAAAGTTTCATATGAAAAAAGTCTACCTTTCGGAAAACATGTCACAAAACCTTTGTAGGGAAGTAGTGTCGCGCAAGCAACGTAATATGAAAAAATTGTAACATGTGAAACTCATATGACTGTGAAGTGGTGTATGTCAATTATAGTAATTTTTCAAATGTAAACACAATATCTCATATTGACACAAAATTTAAAAACAAAATTATTCATATTGAATGTCATTAAATTTATAAAAGTCATGCAAATTTTGCATATGAAAAAGATTTCCTTTAAGAAAAAGTTTCATATGAAAAAAGGTCACCTTTCGGAAAACGTGTCAAAAAACCTCTAAGGAGGAGTGGTGTCGCGCAAGGCATGATATATGAAAAAAATTTCAAATATTAAATTCATATGACCGTGGAGTAATATGTTGCCGGCATAGGTCACATATTATATGGATTGATAAATTATTGAAGTTAAATGTTTTATTATTAAATTAATGCAACAAAATGCTATATTGCATGATGGTACTCAATACAAGTGTGTCTCAAAAAAAAATGTTTCACATGTAAAAACTACATCATTTTGATATATTCACAAGAGTTTTAAATTTCACATGTGTAATAAATTGCTTAAGAAATATAAAATTTACATGCAAAAAAAATTTTATTTGAGAAAATTTCTATAAGAAAAAAGACTACCTTTCGGAAAACGTGTCACAAAACCTTTGTAGGGAAGTAGTTTCGCGCAAGCAACGAAATATGAAAAAATTGTGACATGTGAAACTTATATGACTGTGAAGTGGTATGTGTCAAATATAGTAATTTTTCAAATGTAAACACAATATCTCATATTGACACAAAATTTAAAAACAAAATTATTCATATTGAATGTCATTAAATTTATAAAAGTCATGCAAATTTTGCATATGAAAAAGATTTCCTTTAAGAAAAAGTTTCATATGAAAAAAGGTCACCTTTCGGAAAACGTGTCACAAAACCTATATGGAGGAGTAGCGTCGCGCAAAGCATTATATATGAAAAAAATTTCACATATGAAATTCATAAGACCGTGGAGTAATATATTGCCGGCATAGGTCACATATTATAGGGATTAATAAAATTTTAAGTTAAATGTTTTATTATTAAACTAATGCAACATAAAGCTATATTACAAGATGGTAATCAATACAAGTGTGTCTAAAAAAATTTTTTTCACATGTTAAAACTATATCATTTTGATATATTACAAGAGTTATAAATTTCACATGTGAAATAAATTGCTTAAGAAATAGAAAATTTACATGCAAAAAAAATTTTATTTGAGAAAATTTCTATATGAAAAAACACTACCTTTCGGAAAACGTGTCACAAAACCTCTATAGGGGAGTGGCGTCGCGCAAGGCATGTTATATGAAAAAAATTTCACATATGAAATTCATATGACCGTGGAGTAATATATTGCCGGCATAGGTCACATATTAATTGGATTGATAAAATATTGAAGTTAAATGTTTTATTTTTAAATTAATGCAACTTATGCCATATTGCATGATGGTACTCAATACAAGTGTGTCACAAAAAAAAATGTTTCACATGTTAAAACTACATCATTTTGATATATTCACAAGAGTTATAAATTTCACATGTGAAATAAATTGCTTAAGAAATAGAAAATTTACATGCAAAAAAAAATTTATTTGAGAAAATTTCTATAAGAAAAAAGACTACCTTTCGGAAAACGTGTCACAAAACCTTTGTAGGGAAGAAGTGTCGCGCAAGCAACGTAATATGAAAAAATTGTAACATGTGAAACTCATATGACTGTGAAGTGGTGTGTGTCAAATATAGTAATTTTTCACATGTGAACTCAATATCTCACATTGACACAATATTTAAAAACAAAATTATTCGTATTAAATATCATTAAAGTTATAAAAGTCATGAAAAATTTACATGTGAAAAAAATTTCCTTTGAAAAAAAGTTTCATATGAAAAAAGTCTACCTTTCGGAAAACATGTCACAAAACCTTTGTAGGGAAGTAGTGTCGCGCAAGCAACGTAATATGAAAAAATTGTAACATGTGAAACTCATATGACTGTGAAGTGGTGTGTGTCAATTATAGTAATTTTTCACATGTGAACACAATATCTCATATTGACACAAAATTTAAAAACAAAATTATTCATATTGAAAATCATAAAATTTATAAAAGTCATGCAAATTTTGCATATGAAAAAAAATTTCCTTTAAAAAAAAGTTTCATATGAAAAAAGGTCACCTTTCGGAAAACGTGTCAAAAAACCTCTAAGGAGGAGTGGCGTCGCGCAAGGCATGTTATATGAAAAAAATTTCACATATGAAATTCATATGACCGTGGAGTAATATATTGCCGGCATAGGTCACATATTAATTGGATTGATAAAATATTGAAGTTAAATGTTTTATTTTTAAATTAATGCAACTTATGCCATATTGCATGATGGTACTCAATACAAGTGTGTCACAAAAAAAAATGTTTCACATGTTAAAACTACATCATTTTGATATATTCACAAGAGTTATAAATTTCACATGTGAAATAAATTGCTTAAGAAATAGAAAATTTACATGCAAAAAAAAATTTATTTGAGAAAATTTCTATAAGAAAAAAGACTACCTTTCGGAAAACGTGTCACAAAACCTTTGTAGGGAAGAAGTGTCGCGCAAGCAACGTAATATGAAAAAATTGTAACATGTGAAACTCATATGACTGTGAAGTGGTGTGTGTCAAATATAGTAATTTTTCACATGTGAACTCAATATCTCACATTGACACAATATTTAAAAACAAAATTATTCGTATTAAATATCATTAAAGTTATAAAAGTCATGAAAAATTTACATGTGAAAAAAATTTCCTTTGAAAAAAAGTTTCATATGAAAAAAGTCTACCTTTCGGAAAACATGTCACAAAACCTTTGTAGGGAAGTAGTGTCGCGCAAGCAACGTAATATGAAAAAATTGTAACATGTGAAACTCATATGACTGTGAAGTGGTGTGTGTCAATTATAGTAATTTTTCACATGTGAACACAATATCTCATATTGACACAAAATTTAAAAACAAAATTATTCATATTGAAAATCATAAAATTTATAAAAGTCATGCAAATTTTGCATATGAAAAAAAATTTCCTTTAAAAAAAAGTTTCATATGAAAAAAGGTCACCTTTCGGAAAACGTGTCAAAAAACCTCTAAGGAGGAGTGGTGTCGCGCAAGGCATGATATATGAAAAAAATTTCAAATATTAAATTCATATGACCGTGGAGTAATATGTTGCCGGCATAGGTCACATATTATATGGATTGATAAAATATTGAAGTTAAATGTTTTATTATTAAATTAATGCAACAAAATGCTATATTGCATGATGGTACTCAATACAAGTGTGTCTCAAAAAAAAATGTTTCACATGTAAAAACTACATCATTTTGATATATTCACAAGAGTTTTAAATTTCACATGTGAAATAAATTGCTTAAGAAATATAAAATTTACATGCAAAAAAAATTTTATTTGAGAAAATTTCTATAAGAAAAAAGACTACCTTTCGGAAAACGTGTCACAAAACCTTTGTAGGGAAGTAGTTTCGCGCAAGCAACGAAATATGAAAAAATTTTAACATGTGAAACTCATATGACTGTGAAGTGGTGTGTGTAAAATATAGTAATTTTTCACATGTAAACACAATATCTCATATTGACACAATATTTAAAAACAAAATTATTCATATTGAATATCATTAAAGTTATAAAAGTCATGAAAAATTTACATGTGAAAAAAATTTCCTTTGAAAAAAAGTTTCATATGGAAAATGTCTACCTTTCGGAAAACGTGTCACAAAACCTTTGTAGGGAAGTAGTGTCGCGCAAGCAACGAAATATGCAAAATTGTAACATGTGAAACTCATATGACTGTGAAGTGGTGTGTGTAAAATATAGTATTTTTCACATGTGAACACAATATTTCATATTGACACAATATTTAAAAACAAAATTATTCATATTCAATATCATTAAAGTTATAAAAGTCATGAAAAATTTACATGTGAAAAAAATTTCCTTTAAAAAAAGTTTCATATGAAAAAAGTCTACCTTTCGGAAAACGTGTCACAAAACCTCTATGGAGGAGTAGCGTCGGGCAAGGCATTATATATGAAAAAAATTTCACATATGAAATTCATAAGACCGTGGAGTAATATATTGCCGGCATAGGTCACATATTATAGGGATTGATAAAATATTAAGTTAAATGTTTTATTATTAAATTAATGCAACATAAAGCTATATTGGAAGATGGTAATCAATACAAGTGTGTCTCAAAAAAAATGTTTCACATGTTAAAACTATATAATTTTGATATATTCATAAGAGCTATAATTATCACATGTGAAATAAATTGCTTAGGAAATAAAAAATGTACAAGCAAAAAAAAATTTATTTGAGAAAATTTCTATATGAAAAAAGGCTACCTTTCGGAAAACGTGTCACAAAACCTTTGTAGGGAAGTAGTGTCGCGCAAGCAGCGAAATATGCAAAATTGTAACATGTGAAACTCATATGACTGTGAAGTGGTGTGTGTAAAATATAGTATTTTTTCAAATGTAAACACAATATCTCATATTGACACAAAATTTAAAAACAAAATTATTCATATTGAATGTCATTAAATTTATAAAAGTCATGCAAATTTTGCATATGAAAAAGATTTCCTTTAAGAACAAGTTTCATATGAAAAAATGTCACCTTTCGGAAAACGTGTCACAAAACCTATATGGAGGAGTAGCGTCGCGCAAAGCATTATATATGAAAAAAATTCCACATATGAAATTCATATGACCGTGGAGTAATATATTGCCGGCATAGGTCACATATTAATTGGATTGATAAAATATTGAAGTTAAATGTTTTATTTTTAAATTAATGCAACTTATGCCATATTGCATGATGGTACTCAATACAAGTGTGTCACAAAAAAAAATGTTTCACATGTTAAAACTACATCATTTTGATATATTCACAAGAGTTATAAATATCACATGTGAAATAAATTGCTTAAGAAATAGAAAATTTACATGCAAAAAAAAATTTATTTGAGAAAATTTCTATAAGAAAAAAGACTACCTTTCGGAAAACGTGTCACAAAACCTTTGTGGCGAAGAAGTGTCGCGCAAGCAACGTAATATGAAAAAAATGTAACATGTGAAACTCATGACTGTGAAGTGGTGTGTGTCAAATATAGTAATTTTTCACATGTGAACTCAATATCTCACATTGACACAATATTTAAAAACAAAATTATTCGTATTAAATATCATTAAAGTTATAAAAGTCATGAAAAATTTACATGTGAAAAAGATTTCCTTTGAAAAAAATTTTCATATGAAAAAAGTCTACCTTTCGGAAAACATGTCACAAAACCTTTGTAGGGAAGTAGTGTCGCGCAAGCAACGTAATATGAAAAAAATGTAACATGTGAAACTCATATGACTGTGAAGTGGTGTGTGTCAAATATAGTAATTTTTCACATGTGAACTCAATATCTCACATTGACACAATATTTAAAAACAAAATTATTCGTATTAAATATCATTAAAGTTATAAAAGTCATGAAAAATTTACATGTGAAAAAAATTTCCTTTAAAAGAAAGTTTCATATGAAAAAAGTCTACCTTTCGGAAAACATGTCACAAAACCTTTGTAGGGAAGTAGTGTCGCGCAAGCAACGTAATATGAAAAAATTGTAACATGTGAACTCATATGACTGTGAAGTGGTGTATGTAAAATATAGTAATTTTTCAAATGTAAACACAATATCTCATATTGACACAAAATTTAAAAACAAAATTATTCATATTGAATGTCATTAAATTTATAAAAGTCATGCAAATTTTGCATATGAAAAAGATTTCCTTTAAGAAAAAGTTTCATATGAAAAAAGGTCACCTTTCGAAAAACATGTCACAAAACCTATATGGAGGAGTAGCGTCGCGCAAAGCATTATATATGAAAAAAATTTCACATATGAAATTCATAAGACCGTGGAGTAATATATTGCCGGCATAGGTCACATATTATAGGGATTAATAAAATTTTAAGTTAAATGTTTTATTATTAAACTAATGCAACATAAAGCTATATTACAAGATGGTAATCAATACAAGTGTGTCTAAAAAAAATTTTTTCACATGTTAAAACTATATCATTTTGATATATTACAAGAGTTATAAATTTCACATGTGAAATAAATTGCTTAAGAAATAGAAAACTTACATGCAAAAAAAATTTTATTTGAGAAAATTTCTATATGAAAAAACACTACCTTTCGGAAAACGTGTCACAAAACCTCTATAGGGGAGTGGCGTCGCGCAAGGCATGTTATATGAACAAAATTTCACATATGAAATTCATATGACCGTGGAGTAATATATTGCCGGCAAAGGTACACATATTAATTGGATTGATAAAATATTGAAGTTAAATGTTTTATTTTAAAAAATTGTAACATGTGAAACTCATATGACTGTGAAGTGGTGTGTGTCAATTATAGTAATTTTTCACATGTGAACACAATATCTCATATTGACACAAAATTTAAAAACAAAATTATTCATATTGAATATCATAAAATTTATAAAAGTCATGCAAATTTTGCATATGAAAAAAAATTTCCTTTAAAAAAAAGTTTCATATGAAAAAAGGTCACCTTTCGGAAAACGTGTCAAAAAACCTCTAAGGAGGAGTGGTGTCGCGCAAGGCATGATATATGAAAAAAATTTCAAATATTAAATTCATATGACCGTGGAGTAATATGTTGCCGGCATAGGTCACATATTATATGGATTGATAAATTATTGAAGTTAAATGTTTTATTATTAAATTAATGCAACAAAATGCTATATTGCATGATGGTACTCAATACAAGTGTGTCTCAAAAAAAAATGTTTCACATGTAAAAACTACATCATTTTGATATATTCACAAGAGTTTTAAATTTCACATGTGAAATAAATTGCTTAAGAAATATAAAATTTACATGCAAAAAAAATTTTATTTGAGAAAATTTCTATAAGAAAAAAGACTACCTTTCGGAAAACGTGTCACAAAACCTTTGTAGGGAAGTAGTTTCGCGCAAGCAACGAAATATGAAAAAATTGTGACATGTGAAACTTATATGACTGTGAAGTGGTATGTGTCAAATATAGTAATTTTTCAAATGTAAACACAATATCTCATATTGACACAAAATTTAAAAACAAAATTATTCATATTGAATGTCATTAAATTTATAAAAGTCATGCAAATTTTGCATATGAAAAAGATTTCCTTTAAGAAAAAGTTTCATATGAAAAAAGGTCACCTTTCGGAAAACGTGTCACAAAACCTATATGGAGGAGTAGCGTCGCGCAAAGCATTATATATGAAAAAAATTTCACATATGAAATTCATAAGACCGTGGAGTAATATATTGCCGGCATAGGTCACATATTATAGGGATTAATAAAATTTTAAGTTAAATGTTTTATTATTAAACTAATGCAACATAAAGCTATATTACAAGATGGTAATCAATACAAGTGTGTCTAAAAAAATTTTTTTCACATGTTAAAACTATATCATTTTGATATATTACAAGAGTTATAAATTTCACATGTGAAATAAATTGCTTAAGAAATAGAAAATTTACATGCAAAAAAAATTTTATTTGAGAAAATTTCTATATGAAAAAACACTACCTTTCGGAAAACGTGTCACAAAACCTCTATAGGGGAGTGGCGTCGCGCAAGGCATGTTATATGAAAAAAATTTCACATATGAAATTCATATGACCGTGGAGTAATATATTGCCGGCATAGGTCACATATTAATTGGATTGATAAAATATTGAAGTTAAATGTTTTATTTTTAAATTAATGCAACTTATGCCATATTGCATGATGGTACTCAATACAAGTGTGTCACAAAAAAAAATGTTTCACATGTTAAAACTATATCATTTTGATATATTCACAAGAGTTATAAATTTCACATGTGAAATAAATTGCTTAAGAAATAGAAAATTTACATGCAAAAAAAAATTTATTTGAGAAAATTTCTATAAGAAAAAAGACTACCTTTCGGAAAACGTGTCACAAAACCTTTGTAGGGAAGAAGTGTCGCGCAAGCAACGTAATATGAAAAAATTGTAACATGTGAAACTCATATGACTGTGAAGTGGTGTGTGTCAAATATAGTAATTTTTCACATGTGAACTCAATATCTCACATTGACACAATATTTAAAAACAAAATTATTCGTATTAAATATCATTAAAGTTATAAAAGTCATGAAAAATTTACATGTGAAAAAAATTTCCTTTGAAAAAAAGTTTCATATGAAAAAAGTCTACCTTTCGGAAAACATGTCACAAAACCTTTGTAGGGAAGTAGTGTCGCGCAAGCAACGTAATATGAAAAAATTGTAACATGTGAAACTCATATGACTGTGAAGTGGTGTGTGTCAATTATAGTAATTTTTCACATGTGAACACAATATCTCATATTGACACAAAATTTAAAAACAAAATTATTCATATTGAAAATCATAAAATTTATAAAAGTCATGCAAATTTTGCATATGAAAAAAAATTTCCTTTAAAAAAAAGTTTCATATGAAAAAAGGTCACCTTTCGGAAAACGTGTCAAAAAACCTCTAAGGAGGAGTGGTGTCGCGCAAGGCATGATATATGAAAAAAATTTCAAATATTAAATTCATATGACCGTGGAGTAATATGTTGCCGGCATAGGTCACATATTATATGGATTGATAAAATATTGAAGTTAAATGTTTTATTATTAAATTAATGCAACAAAATGCTATATTGCATGATGGTACTCAATACAAGTGTGTCTCAAAAAAAAATGTTTCACATGTAAAAACTACATCATTTTGATATATTCACAAGAGTTTTAAATTTCACATGTGAAATAAATTGCTTAAGAAATATAAAATTTACATGCAAAAAAAATTTTATTTGAGAAAATTTCTATAAGAAAAAAGACTACCTTTCGGAAAACGTGTCACAAAACCTTTGTAGGGAAGTAGTTTCGCGCAAGCAACGAAATATGAAAAAATTTTAACATGTGAAACTTATATGACTGTGAAGTGGTATGTGTCAAATATAGTAATTTTTCACATGTAAACACAATATCTCATATTGACACAATATTTAAAAACAAAATTATTCATATTGAATATCATTAAAGTTATAAAAGTCATGAATAATTTACATGTGAAAAAAATTTCATTTAAAAAAAAGTTTCATATGAAAACAGTCTACCTTTCGGAAAACGTGTCACAAAACCTTTGTAGGGAAGTAGTGTCGCGCAAGCAACGTAATATGAAAAAATTGTAACATGTGAAACTCATATGACTGTGAAGTGGTGTGTGTAAAATATAGTATTTTTCACATGTCCACACAATATTTCATATTGACACAATATTTAAAAACAAAATCATTCATATTGAATATTATTAAAGTTATAAAAGTCATGAAAAATTTACATGTGAAAAAAATTTCCTTTGAAAAAAAGTTTCATATGAAAAAAGGTCACCTTTTTGAAAACGTATAAAAAAACCTCTAAGGAGGAGTGGTGTCGCGCAAGGCATGATATATGAAAAAAATTTCAAATATTAAATTCATATGACCGTGGAGTAATATGTTGCCGGCATAGGTCACATATTATAGGGATTGATAAAATATTAAGTTAAATGTTTTATTATTAAATTAATGCAACATAATGCCATATTGCATGATGGTACTCAATACAAGTGTGTCTCAAAAAAAAATGTTTCACATGTAACAAGTAAGAAAGCTACAGTCGAGAGTGCTCGACCGTATGATACCCGCAACCCATTTCGAGAGAAAAAAAAATTTTAATGATATTTTAACAACAAATATACCAAAAATATACTGAAACTTGTGTTTTGTTTGTATATATTTGAAAATAGCGGGTAAAAATCCACAACACCGACATGGTCACACTGTCAACTAAACAAACAAAGCGTGAGCAGCTGCAAGTGCATTTTGCATACAAAATGGATTCTTTAATAACTTCCTCGTTTTTTATTCGATCTCAACCAAATTCACAGGAGTCATTCAGACTATCATTGTTACTATGCATACCAAAATTCAATGCTCTACGTCTATTATTACGGCTTTTACAGTTTTTGGGGGCGGAAAGGGGCGTGGCAAAAATCTAAAACAAACTTGATCTGCGTAAGACCTACACGAATACTGTCACCAAATTTGATAACTCTAGGTCATTCACACACTTAAAACGTCCATATGCACTGGGCACAACAATTTTAATAAATAACTTAACAAATAACTTTTGTTCTACTTATCCGATTTTTACCAAAATTACAGGGTATATTGAGAGTGTCAAGCGCAGATGGGCTACCAAATTACACATCATTACACAAATAACTTTTCGAGTTATACGCGATTTACATAAAAAAAAACTTGACTTTTTCTAGATTAATGCTTATTGTGGGCGAAGGGGGCGTGGCATCCAACTTTTGAAATAAACTTGATCTGCGTAGGGTATGAAGGAACCGTTTTGCCAAATTTGGTGTCTCTATGTCTTATAGTCTCTGAGATCCAGGTGTTCATACGGACAGACAGACGGACAGACGGACATGGCTATATCGTCTCGGCTGTTGACGCTGATCAAGAATATATATACTTTATGGGGTCGGAGATGCCTCCTTTTGCCTGTTACATACATTTTCTGTTGGCACTAAGTCATAATACCCTTCTACCCTATGAGTAGCGGGTATAAAAACTACATCATTTTGATGTATTCACAAGAGTTTTAAATTTCACATTTGAAATAAATTGCTTAAGAAATATAAAATTTACATGCAAAAAAAATTTTATTTGAGAAAATTTCTATAAGAAAAAAGACTACCTTTCGGAAAACGTGTCACAAAAACAGTCTTCCTTTCGGAAAACGTGTCACAAAACCTCTATGGAGGAGTGGTGTCGCGCAAGGCATGATATATGAAAAAAATTTCAAATATTAAATTTATTTGACCGTGGAGTAATATGTTGCCGGCATAGGTCACATATTATATTGATTGATCAAATATTGAAGTTAAATGTTTTATTCTTAAATGAATGCAACAAAATGCTATATTGCAAGATGTTAATCAATACAAGTGTGTCTCAAAAAAAAATTTTTCACATGTTAAAACTTTATCATTTTGATATATTCATAACAGCTATAAATTTCACATGTGAAATAAATTGTTTAAGAAATATAAAATTTACATGCAAAAAAAATTTTATTTGAGAAAATTTCTATAAGAAAAAAGACTACCTTTCGGAAAACGTGTCACAAAACCTCTATAGGGGAGTTTCGTCGCGCAAGGCATGTTATATGAAAAAAATTTCACATGTGAAATTCATATGACCGTGGAGTAATATATTGCCGGCATAGGTCACATATTATATGTATTGATAAAATATTGAAATTAAATGTTTTATTATTAAATTAATGCAACATAAAGCTATATTGAAAAATGGTAATCAATACAAGTGTATCTCAAAAAAAATGTTTCACATGTTAAGACTATACCATTTTGATATATTCATAAGAGCTATAATTATCACATGTGAAATAAATTGCTTAAGAAATATAAAATTAACATGTGAAAAAAAATTTCATTTGAGAAAAAGTTTCATATGAAAAAAAGTCACATTTCGGAAAACGTGTCACAAAACCTCTATAGGGGAGTGGTGTCGCGCAAGGCATGTTATATGAAAAAAATGTCACATATGAAGTTGATATGACCGTGGAGTAATATATTGCCGGCATAGGTCACATATTATATGGATTGATAAAATATTAAGTTAAATGTTTTATTATTAAATTAGTGCAACATAAAGCTATATTGGAAGATGGTACTCAATACAAGTGTGTCTCAAAAAAAAGGTTTCACATGTTAAAACTATATCATTTTGATATATTCATAAGAGCTATAATTATCACATGTGAAATAAATTGCTTAAGAAATAAAAAATTTACATGCAAACAAAATTTTATTTGAGAAAATTTCTATATGAAAAAAGGCTACCTTTCGGAAAACGTGTCACAAAACCTCTATAGGGGAGTGGCGTCGCGCAAGGCATGTTATATGAAAAAAAATTCACATATGAAATTCATTTGACCGTGGAGTAATATACTGCCGGAATAGGTCACATATTATATGTATTGATAAAATATTGAATTTAAATGTTTTATTATTAAATTAATGCAACATAATGCCATATTGAATGATGGTACTCAATACAAGTGTGTCTCAAAAAAAAATGTTTCACATGTAAAAACTACATCATTTTGATGTATTCACAAGAAATTTAAATTTCACATGTGAAATAAATTGCTTAAGAAATATAAAATTTACATGCAAAAAAAATTTTATTTGAGAAAATTTCTATAAGAAAAAAGACTACCTTTCGGAAAACGTGTCACAAAACCTTTATAGGGAAGTAGTGTCGCGCAAGCAACGTAATATGAAAAAATTGTAACATGTGAAACTTATATGACTGTGAAGTGGTCTGTGTCAAATATAGTAATTTTTCACATGTAAACACAATATCTCATATTGACACAATATTTAAAAACAAAATTATTCATATTGAATATCATTAAAGTTATAAAAGTCATGAATAATTTACATGTGAAAAAAATTTCATTTAAAAAAAAGTTTCATATGAAAACAGTCTACCTTTCGGAAAACGTGTCACAAAACCTTTGTAGGGAAGTAGTGTCGCGCAAGCAACGTAATATGAAAAAATTGTAACATGTGAAACTCATATGACTGTGAAGTGGTGTGTGTAAAATTTAGTATTTTTCACATGTGAACACAATATCTCATATTGACACAATATTTAAAAACAAAATCATTCATATTGAATATCATTAAAGTTATAAAAGTCATGAAAAATTTACATGTGAAAAATTTCCTTTGAAAAAAAGTTTCATTTGAAAACGTGTCAAAAAACTTCTAAGGAGGAGTGGTGTCGCGCAAGGCATGATATATGAAAAAAAATTTCAAATATTAAATTCATATGACCGTGGAGTAATATATTGCCGGCATAGGTCACATATTAATTGGATTGATAAAATATTGAAGTTAAATGTTTTATTATTAAATTAATGCAACTTATGCCATATTGCATGATGGTACTCAATACAAGTGTATCTCAAAAAAAATGTTTCACATGTTAAGACTATACCATTTTGATATATTCATAAGAGCTATAATTATCACATGTGAAATAAATTGCTTAAGAAATATAAAATTAACATGTGAAAAAAAATTTCATTTGAGAAAAAGTTTCATATGAAAAAAAGTCACATTTCGGGAAACGTGTCACAAAACCTCTATAGGGGAGTGGTGTCGCGCAAGGCATGTTATATGAAAAAAATGTCACATATGAAGTTGATATGACCGTGGAGTAATATATTGCCGGCATAGGTCACATATTATATGGATTGATAAAATATTAAGTTAAATTTTTTATTATTAAATTAGTGCAACATAAAGCTATATTGGAAGATGGTACTCAATACAAGTGTGTCTCAAAAAAAAGGTTTCACATGTTAAAACTATATAATTTTGATATATTCATAAGAGCTATAATTATCACATGTGAAATAAATTGCTTAAGAAATAAAAAATTTACATGCAAACAAAATTTTATTTGAGAAAATTTCTATATGAAAAAAGACTACCTTTCGGAAAACGTGTCACAAAACCTTTGTAGGGAAGTAGTGTCGCGCAAGCAACGTAATATGAAAAAATTGTAACATGTGAAACTCATATGGCTGTGAAGTGGTGTGTGTCAAATATAGTAATTTTTCACATGTGAACTCAATATCTCACATTGACACAATATTTAAAAACAAAATTATTCGTATTAAATATCATTTAAGTTATAAAAGGCATGAACAATTTTCATGTGAAAAAAATTTCCTTTGAAAAAAAGTCTCATATGAAAAAAGACTACCTTTCGGAAAACGTGTCACAAAACCTCTATGGAGGAGTAGCGTCGGGCAAGGCATTATATATGAAAAAAATTTCACATATGAAATTCATAAGACCGTGGAGTAATATATTGCCGGCATAGGTCACATATTAATTGGATTGATAAAATATTGAAGTTAAATGTTTTATTATTAAATTAATGCAACTTATGCCATATTGCATGATGGTACTCAATACAAGTGTGTTACAAAAAAAAATGTTTCACATGTTAAAACTACATCATTTTGATATATTCACAAGAGTTATAAATTTCACATGTGAAATAAATTGCTTAAGAAATAGAAAATTTGCATGCAAAAAAAATTTTATTTTAGAAAATTTCTATATGAAAAAAGACTACCTTTCGGAAAACGTGTCACAAAACCTTTGTAGGGAAGTAGTGTCGCGCAAGCAACGTAATATGAAAAAATTGTAACATGTGAAACTCATATGGCTGTGAAGTGGTGTGTGTCAAATATAGTAATTTTTCACATGTGAACTCAATATCTCATATTGACACAATATTTAAAAACAAAATTATTCGTATTAAATATCATTAAAGTTATAAAAGTCATGAAAAATTTACATGTGAAAAAAATTTCCTTTGAAAAAAAGTTTCATATGGAAAATGTCTACCTTTCGGAAAACGTGTAACAAAACCTTTGTAAGGAAGTAGTGTCGCGCAAGCAACGAAATATGCAAAATTGTAACATGTGAAACTCATATGACTGTGAAGTGGTGTGTGTCAAATATAGTAATTTTTCACATGTGAACTCAATTTCTCATATTGACACAATATTTAAAAACAAAATTATTCGTATTAAATATCATTAAAGTTATAAAAGTCATGAAAAATTTACATGTGAAAAAAATTTCCTTTGAAAAAAAGTTTCATATGAAAAAAGTCTACCTTTCGGAAAACATGTCACAAAACCTTTGTAGGGAAGTAGTGTAGCGCAAGCAACGTAATATGAAAAAATTGTAACATGTGAAACTCGTATGGCTGTGAAGTGGTGTGTGTCAAATATAGTAATTTTTCACATGTGAACACAATATCTCATATTGACACAATATTTAAAAACAAAATTATTCATATTGAATATCATTAAAGTTATAAAAGTCATGAAAAATTTACATGTGAAAAAAATGTTGTATTATTAAATTAATGCAACATAAAGCTATATTGAACAAGTAAAAAAGCTACAGTCGAGAGTGCTCGACCGTATGATACCCGCAACCCATTTCGAGAGAAAAAAAAAATTTTAATGATATTTTAACAACAAATATATCAAAAATATACTGAAACTTGTGTTTTGTGTGTATATATTTGAAAATAGCGGGAAAAAATCCACAACACCGACATGGTCACACTGTCAACTAAACAAACAAAGCGTGAGCAGCTGCAAGTGAATTTTGCATACAAAATGGATTCTTTAATAACTTCCTCGTTTTTTATTCGATCTCAACCAAATTCACAGGAGTCATTCAGACTATCATTGTTACTATGCATACCAAATATCAATGCTCTAGGTCTAGGCTTTTACAGTTTTTGGGGGCGGAAAGGGGCGTGGCAAAAATCTAAAACAAACTTGATCTGCGTAAGACCTACACGAATACTGTCACCAAATTTGATATCTCTAGGTCATTCACACACTTAAAACGTCCATATGCACTGGGCACAACAATTTTAATAAATAACTTAACAAATAACTTTTGTTCTACTTATCCGATTTTTACCAAAATTACAGGGTATATTAAGAGTGTCAAGCGCAGATGGGCTACCAAATTACACATCATTACACAAATAACTTTTCGAGTTATACGCGATTTACATAAAAAAAATTGACTTTCTCTAGATAAATGCTTATTGTGGGCGAAGGGGGCGTGGCATCCAACTTTTGAAATAAACTTGATCTGCGTGGGGTATGAAGGAACCTTTTTGCCAAATTTGGTGTCTCTATGTCTTATAGTCTCTGAGATCCAGGTGTTCATACGGACAGACAGACGGACAGACGGACAGTCGGACAGACGGACATGGCTATATCGTCTCGGCTGATGACGCTGATCAAGAATATATATACTTTATGGGGTCGGAGATGCCTCCTTCTGCCTGTTACATACATTTTCTGTTGGCACTAAGTCATAATACCCTTCTACCCTATGGGTAGCGGGTATAAAAATGGTAATCAATACAAGTGTATCTCAAAAAAAATGTTTCACATGTTAAGACTATACCATTTTGATATATTCATAAGAGCTATAATTATCACATGTGAAATAAATTGCTTAAGAAATAAAAAATTTACATGCAAAAAAAATTTTATTTGAGAAAATTTCTATAAGAAAAAAGACTACCTTTCGGAAAACGTGTCACAAAACCTTTATAGGGAAGTAGTGTCGCGCAAGCAACGAAATATGAAAAAATTGTAACATGTGAAACTCATATGACTGTGAAGTGGTGTGTGTAAAATATAGTAATTTTTCACATGTAAACACAATATCTCATATTGACACAATATTTAAAAACAAAATTATTCATATTGAATATCATTAAAGTTATAAAAGTCATGAAAAATTTACATGTGAAAAAAATTTCCTTTGAAAAAAAGTTTCATATGGAAAATGTCTACCTTTCGGAAAACGTGTCACAAAACCTTTGTAGGGAAGTAGTGTCGCGCAAGCAACGAAATATGCAAAATTGTAACATGTGAAACTCATATGACTGTGAAGTGGTGTGTGTAAAATATAGTATTTTTCACATGTGAACACAATATTTCATATTGACACAATATTTAAAAACAAAATTATTCATATTCAATATCATTAAAGTTATAAAAGTCATGAAAAATTTACATGTGAAAAAAATTTCCTTTAAAAAAAGTTTCATATGAAAAAAGTCTACCTTTCGGAAAACGTGTCACAAAACCTCTATGGAGGAGTAGCGTCGGGCAAGGCATTATATATGAAAAAAATTTCACATATGAAATTCATAAGACCGTGGAGTAATATATTGCCGGCATAGGTCACATATTATAGGGATTGATAAAATATTAAGTTAAATGTTTTATTATTAAATTAATGCAACATAAAGCTATATTGGAAGATGGTAATCAATACAAGTGTGTCTCAAAAAAAATGTTTCACATGTTAAAACTATATAATTTTGATATATTCATAAGAGCTATAATTATCACATGTGAAATAAATTGCTTAGGAAATAAAAAATGTACAAGCAAAAAAAAATTTATTTGAGAAAATTTCTATATGAAAAAAGGCTACCTTTCGGAAAACGTGTCACAAAACCTTTTTAGGGAAGTAGTGTCGCGCAAGCAACGAAATATGCAAAATTGTAACATGTGAAACTCATATGACTGTGAAGTGGTGTGTGTAAAATATAGTATTTTTTCAAATGTAAACACAATATCTCATATTGACACAAAATTTAAAAACAAAATTATTCATATTGAATGTCATTAAATTTATAAAAGTCATGCAAATTTTGCATATGAAAAAGATTTCCTTTAAGAACAAGTTTCTTATGAAAAAATGTCACCTTTCGGAAAACGTGTCACAAAACCTATATGGAGGAGTAGCGTCGCGCAAAGCATTATATATGAAAAAAATTCCACATATGAAATTCATATGACCGTGGAGTAATATATTGCCGGCATAGGTCACATATTAATTGGATCGATAAAATATTGAAGTTAAATGTTTTATTTTTAAATTAATGCAACTTATGCCATATTGCATGATGGTACTCAATACAAGTGTGTCACAAAAAAAAATGTTTCACATGTTAAAACTACATCATTTTGATATATTCACAAGAGTTATAAATATCACATGTGAAATAAATTGCTTAAGAAATAGAAAATTTACATGCAAAAAAAAATTTATTTGAGAAAATTTCTATAAGAAAAAAGACTACCTTTCGGAAAACGTGTCACAAAACCTTTGTAGGGAAGAAGTGTCGCGCAAGCAACGTAATATGAAAAAAATGTAACATGTGAAACTCATGACTGTGAAGTGGTGTGTGTCAAATATAGTAATTTTTCACATGTGAACTCAATATCTCACATTGACACAATATTTAAAAACAAAATTATTCGTATTAAATATCATTAAAGTTATAAAAGTCATGAAAAATTTACATGTGAAAAAGATTTCCTTTGAAAAAAATTTTCATATGAAAAAAGTCTACCTTTCGGAAAACATGTCACAAAACCTTTGTAGGGAAGTAGTGTCGCGCAAGCAACGTAATATGAAAAAAATGTAACATGTGAAACTCATATGACTGTGAAGTGGTGTGTGTCAAATATAGTAATTTTTCACATGTGAACTCAATATCTCACATTGACACAATATTTAAAAACAAAATTATTCGTATTAAATATCATTAAAGTTATAAAAGTCATGAAAAATTTACATGTGAAAAAAATTTCCTTTAAAAGAAAGTTTCATATGAAAAAAGTCTACCTTTCGGAAAACATGTCACAAAACCTTTGTAGGGAAGTAGTGTCGCGCAAGCAACGTAATATGAAAAAATTGTAACATGTGAAACTCATATGACTGTGAAGTGGTGTATGTCAAATATAGTAATTTTTCACATGTGAACACAATATCTCATATTGACACAAAATTTAAAAACAAAATTATTCATATTGAATATCATAAAATTTATAAAAGTCATGCAAATTTTGCATATGAAAAAAAATTTCCTTTAAAAAAAAGTTTCATATGAAAAAAGGTCACCTTTCGGAAAACGTGTCAAAAAACCTCTAAGGAGGAGTGGTGTCGCGCAAGGCATGATATATGAAAAAAATTTCAAATATTAAATTCATATGACCGTGGAGTAATATGTTGCCGGCATAGGTCACATATTATATGGATTGATAAAATATTGAAGTTAAATGTTTTATTATTAAATTAATGCAACAAAATGCTATATTGCATGATGGTACTCAATACAAGTGTGTCTTAAAAAAAAAGTGTTTCACATGTAAAAACTACATCATTTTGATATATTCACAAGAGTTTTAAATTTCACATGTGAAATAAATTGCTTAAGAAATATAAAATTTACATGCAAAAAAGATTTTATTTGAGAAAATTTCTATAAGAAAAAAGACTACCTTTCGGAAAACGTGTCACAAAACCTTTGTAGGGAAGTAGTTTCGCGCAAGCAACGAAATATGCAAAATTGTAACATGTGAAACTCATATGACTGTGAAGTGGTGTATGTAAAATATAGTAATTTTTCAAATGTGAACACAATATCTCATATTGACACAAAATTTAAAAACAAAATTATTCATATTGAATATCATAAAATTTATAAAAGTCATGCAAATTTTGCATATGAAAAAAAATTTCCTTTAAAAAAAAGTTTCATATGAAAAAAGGTCACCTTTCGGAAAACGTGTCAAAAAACCTCTAAGGAGGAGTGGTGTCGCGCAAGGCATGATATATGAAAAAAATTTCAAATATTAAATTCATATGACCGTGGAGTAATATGTTGCCGGCATAGGTCACATATTATATGGATTGATAAAATATTGAAGTTAAATGTTTTATTATTAAATTAATGCAACAAAATGCTATATTGCATGATGGTACTCAATACAAGTGTGTCTTAAAAAAAAAGTGTTTCACATGTAAAAACTACATCATTTTGATATATTCACAAGAGTTTTAAATTTCACATGTGAAATAAATTGCTTAAGAAATATAAAATTTACATGCAAAAAAGATTTTATTTGAGAAAATTTCTATAAGAAAAAAGACTACCTTTCGGAAAACGTGTCACAAAACCTTTGTAGGGAAGTAGTTTCGCGCAAGCAACGAAATATGCAAAATTGTAACATGTGAAACTCATATGACTGTGAAGTGGTGTATGTAAAATATAGTAATTTTTCAAATGTAAACACAATATCTCATATTGACACAAAATTTAAAAACAAAATTATTCATATTGAATGTCATTAAATTTATAAAAGTCATGCAAATTTTGCATATGAAAAAGATTTCCTTTAAGAAAAAGTTTCATATGAAAAAAGGTCACCTTTCGGAAAACATGTCACAAAACCTATATGGAGGAGTAGCGTCGCGCAAAGCATTATATATGAAAAAAATTTCACATATGAAATTCATAAGACCGTGGAGTAATATATTGCCGGCATAGGTCACATATTATAGGGATTAATAAAATTTTAAGTTAAATGTTTTATTATTAAACTAATGCAACATAAAGCTATATTACAAGATGGTAATCAATACAAGTGTGTCTAAAAAAAATTTTTTCACATGTTAAAACTATATCATTTTGATATATTACAAGAGTTATAAATTTCACATGTGCAATAAATTGCTTAAGAAATAGAAAATTTACATGCAAAAAAAATTTTATTTGAGAAAATTTCTATATGAAAAAACACTACCTTTCGGAAAACGTGTCACAAAACCTCTATAGGGGAGTGGCGTCGCGCAAGGCATGTTATATGAACAAAATTTCACATATGAAATTCATATGACCGTGGAGTAATATATTGCCGGCAAAGGTCACATATTAATTGGATTGATAAAATATTGAAGTTAAATGTTTTATTTTAAAAAATTGTAACATGTGAAACTCATATGACTGTGAAGTGGTGTGTGTCAATTATAGTAATTTTTCACATGTGAACACAATATCTCATATTGACACAAAATTTAAAAACAAAATTATTCATATTGAATATCATAAAATTTATAAAAGTCATGCAAATTTTGCATATGAAAAAAAATTTCCTTTAAAAAAAAGTTTCATATGAAAAAAGGTCACCTTTCGGAAAACGTGTCAAAAAACCTCTAAGGAGGAGTGGTGTCGCGCAAGGCATGATATATGAAAAAAATTTCAAATATTAAATTCATATGACCGTGGAGTAATATGTTGCCGGCATAGGTCACATATTATATGGATTGATAAATTATTGAAGTTAAATGTTTTATTATTAAATTAATGCAACAAAATGCTATATTGCATGATGGTACTCAATACAAGTGTGTCTCAAAAAAAAATGTTTCACATGTAAAAACTACATCATTTTGATATATTCACAAGAGTTTTAAATTTCACATGTGAAATAAATTGCTTAAGAAATATAAAATTTACATGCAAAAAAAATTTTATTTGAGAAAATTTCTATAAGAAAAAAGACTACCTTTCGGAAAACGTGTCACAAAACATTTGTAGGGAAGTAGTTTCGCGCAAGCAACGAAATATGAAAAAATTGTGACATGTGAAACTTATATGACTGTGAAGTGGTATGTGTCAAATATAGTAATTTTTCAAATGTAAACACAATATCTCATATTGACACAAAATTTAAAAACAAAATTATTCATATTGAATGTCATTAAATTTATAAAAGTCATGCAAATTTTGCATATGAAAAAGATTTCCTTTAAGAAAAAGTTTCATATGAAAAAAGGTCACCTTTCGGAAAACGTGTCACAAAACCTATATGGAGGAGTAGCGTCGCGCAAAGCATTATATATGAAAAAAATTTCACATATGAAATTCATAAGACCGTGGAGTAATATATTGCCGGCATAGGTCACATATTATAGGGATTAATAAAATTTTAAGTTAAATGTTTTATTATTAAACTAATGCAACATAAAGCTATATTACAAGATGGTAATCAATACAAGTGTGTCTAAAAAAATTTTTTTCACATGTTAAAACTATATCATTTTGATATATTACAAGAGTTATAAATTTCACATGTGAAATAAATTGCTTAAGAAATAGAAAATTTACATGCAAAAAAAATTTTATTTGAGAAAATTTCTATATGAAAAAACACTACCTTTCGGAAAACGTGTCACAAAACCTCTATAGGGGAGTGGCGTCGCGCAAGGCATGTTATATGAAAAAAATTTCACATATGAAATTCATATGACCGTGGAGTAATATATTGCCGGCATAGGTCACATATTAATTGGATTGATAAAATATTGAAGTTAAATGTTTTATTTTTAAATTAATGCAACTTATGCCATATTGCATGATGGTACTCAATACAAGTGTGTCACAAAAAAAAATGTTTCACATGTTAAAACTACATCATTTTGATATATTCACAAGAGTTATAAATATCACATGTGAAATAAATTGCTTAAGAAATAGAAAATTTACATGCAAAAAAAAATTTATTTGAGAAAATTTCTATAAGAAAAAAGACTACCTTTCGGAAAACGTGTCACAAAACCTTTGTAGGGAAGAAGTGTCGCGCAAGCAACGTAATATGAAAAAATTGTAACATGTGAAACTCATATGACTGTGAAGTGGTGTGTGTCAAATATAGTAATTTTTCACATGTGAACTCAATATCTCACATTGACACAATATTTAAAAACAAAATTATTCGTATTAAATATCATTAAAGTTATAAAAGTCATGAAAAATTTACATGTGAAAAAAATTTCCTTTGAAAAAAAGTTTCATATGAAAAAAGTCTACCTTTCGGAAAACATGTCACAAAACCTTTGTAGGGAAGTAGTGTCGCGCAAGCAACGTAATATGAAAAAATTGTAACATGTGAAACTCATATGACTGTGAAGTGGTGTGTGTCAATTATAGTAATTTTTCACATGTGAACACAATATCTCATATTGACACAAAATTTAAAAACAAAATTATTCATATTGAAAATCATAAAATTTATAAAAGTCATGCAAATTTTGCATATGAAAAAAAATTTCCTTTAAAAAAAAGTTTCATATGAAAAAAGGTCACCTTTCGGAAAACGTGTCAAAAAACCTCTAAGGAGGAGTGGCGTCGCGCAAGGCATGTTATATGAAAAAAATTTCACATATGAAATTCATATGACCGTGGAGTAATATATTGCCGGCATAGGTCACATATTAATTGGATTGATAAAATATTGAAGTTAAATGTTTTATTTTTAAATTAATGCAACTTATGCCATATTGCATGATGGTACTCAATACAAGTGTGTCACAAAAAAAAATGTTTCACATGTTAAAACTACATCATTTTGATATATTCACAAGAGTTATAAATTTCACATGTGAAATAAATTGCTTAAGAAATAGAAAATTTACATGCAAAAAAAAATTTATTTGAGAAAATTTCTATAAGAAAAAAGACTACCTTTCGGAAAACGTGTCACAAAACCTTTGTAGGGAAGAAGTGTCGGGCAAGCAACGTAATATGAAAAAATTGTAACATGTGAAACTCATATGACTGTGAAGTGGTGTGTGTCAAATATAGTAATTTTTCACATGTGAACTCAATATCTCACATTGACACAATATTTAAAAACAAAATTATTCGTATTAAATATCATTAAAGTTATAAAAGTCATGAAAAATTTACATGTGAAAAAAATTTCCTTTGAAAAAAAGTTTCATATGAAAAAAGTCTACCTTTCGGAAAACATGTCACAAAACCTTTGTAGGGAAGTAGTGTCGCGCAAGCAACGTAATATGAAAAAATTGTAACATGTGAAACTCATATGACTGTGAAGTGGTGTGTGTCAATTATAGTAATTTTTCACATGTGAACACAATATCTCATATTGACACAAAATTTAAAAACAAAATTATTCATATTGAAAATCATAAAATTTATAAAAGTCATGCAAATTTTGCATATGAAAAAAAATTTCCTTTAAAAAAAAGTTTCATATGAAAAAAGGTCACCTTTCGGAAAACGTGTCAAAAAACCTCTAAGGAGGAGTGGTGTCGCGCAAGGCATGATATATGAAAAAAATTTCAAATATTAAATTCATATGACCGTGGAGTAATATGTTGCCGGCATAGGTCACATATTATATGGATTGATAAAATATTGAAGTTAAATGTTTTATTATTAAATTAATGCAACAAAATGCTATATTGCATGATGGTACTCAATACAAGTGTGTCTCAAAAAAAAATGTTTCACATGTAAAAACTACATCATTTTGATATATTCACAAGAGTTTTAAATTTCACATGTGAAATAAATTGCTTAAGAAATATAAAATTTACATGCAAAAAAAATTTTATTTGAGAAAATTTCTATAAGAAAAAAGACTACCTTTCGGAAAACGTGTCACAAAACCTTTGTAGGGAAGTAGTTTCGCGCAAGCAACGAAATATGAAAAAATTTTAACATGTGAAACTCATATGACTGTGAAGTGGTGTGTGTAAAATATAGTAATTTTTCACATGTAAACACAATATCTCATATTGACACAATATTTAAAAACAAAATTATTCATATTGAATATCATTAAAGTTATAAAAGTCATGAAAAATTTACATGTGAAAAAAATTTCCTTTGAAAAAAAGTTTCATATGGAAAATGTCTACCTTTCGGAAAACGTGTCACAAAACCTTTGTAGGGAAGTAGTGTCGCGCAAGCAACGAAATATGCAAAATTGTAACATGTGAAACTCATATGACTGTGAAGTGGTGTGTGTAAAATATAGTATTTTTCACATGTGAACACAATATTTCATATTGACACAATATTTAAAAACAAAATTATTCATATTCAATATCATTAAAGTTATAAAAGTCATGAAAAATTTACATGTGAAAAAAATTTCCTTTAAAAAAAGTTTCATATGAAAAAAGTCTACCTTTCGGAAAACGTGTCACAAAACCTCTATGGAGGAGTAGCGTCGGGCAAGGCATTATATATGAAAAAAATTTCACATATGAAATTCATAAGACCGTGGAGTAATATATTGCCGGCATAGGTCACATATTATAGGGATTGATAAAATATTAAGTTAAATGTTTTATTATTAAATTAATGCAACATAAAGCTATATTGGAAGATGGTAATCAATACAAGTGTGTCTCAAAAAAAATGTTTCACATGTTAAAACTATATAATTTTGATATATTCATAAGAGCTATAATTATCACATGTGAAATAAATTGCTTAGGAAATAAAAAATGTACAAGCAAAAAAAAATTTATTTGAGAAAATTTCTATATGAAAAAAGGCTACCTTTCGGAAAACGTGTCACAAAACCTTTGTAGGGAAGTAGTGTCGCGCAAGCAACGAAATATGCAAAATTGTAACATGTGAAACTCATATGACTGTGAAGTGGTGTGTGTAAAATATAGTATTTTTTCAAATGTAAACACAATATCTCATATTGACACAAAATTTAAAAACAAAATTATTCATATTGAATGTCATTAAATTTATAAAAGTCATGCAAATTTTGCATATGAAAAAGATTTCCTTTAAGAACAAGTTTCATATGAAAAAATGTCACCTTTCGGAAAACGTGTCACAAAACCTATATGGAGGAGTAGCGTCGCGCAAAGCATTATATATGAAAAAAATTCCACATATGAAATTCATATGACCGTGGAGTAATATATTGCCGGCATAGGTCACATATTAATTGGATTGATAAAATATTGAAGTTAAATGTTTTATTTTTAAATTAATGCAACTTATGCCATATTGCATGATGGTACTCAATACAAGTGTGTCACAAAAAAAAATGTTTCACATGTTAAAACTACATCATTTTGATATATTCACAAGAGTTATAAATATCACATGTGAAATAAATTGCTTAAGAAATAGAAAATTTACATGCAAAAAAAAATTTATTTGAGAAAATTTCTATAAGAAAAAAGACTACCTTTCGGAAAACGTGTCACAAAACCTTTGTGGCGAAGAAGTGTCGCGCAAGCAACGTAATATGAAAAAAATGTAACATGTGAAACTCATGACTGTGAAGTGGTGTGTGTCAAATATAGTAATTTTTCACATGTGAACTCAATATCTCACATTGACACAATATTTAAAAACAAAATTATTCGTATTAAATATCATTAAAGTTATAAAAGTCATGAAAAATTTACATGTGAAAAAGATTTCCTTTGAAAAAAATTTTCATATGAAAAAAGTCTACCTTTCGGAAAACATGTCACAAAACCTTTGTAGGGAAGTAGTGTCGCGCAAGCAACGTAATATGAAAAAAATGTAACATGTGAAACTCATATGACTGTGAAGTGGTGTGTGTCAAATATAGTAATTTTTCACATGTGAACTCAATATCTCACATTGACACAATATTTAAAAACAAAATTATTCGTATTAAATATCATTAAAGTTATAAAAGTCATGAAAAATTTACATGTGAAAAAAATTTCCTTTAAAAGAAAGTTTCATATGAAAAAAGTCTACCTTTCGGAAAACATGTCACAAAACCTTTGTAGGGAAGAAGTGTCGCGCAAGCAACGTAATATGAAAAAATTGTAACATGTGAACTCATATGACTGTGAAGTGGTGTATGTAAAATATAGTAATTTTTCAAATGTAAACACAATATCTCATATTGACACAAAATTTAAAAACAAAATTATTCATATTGAATGTCATTAAATTTATAAAAGTCATGCAAATTTTGCATATGAAAAAGATTTCCTTTAAGAAAAAGTTTCATATGAAAAAAGGTCACCTTTCGGAAAACATGTCACAAAACCTATATGGAGGAGTAGCGTCGCGCAAAGCATTATATATGAAAAAAATTTCACATATGAAATTCATAAGACCGTGGAGTAATATATTGCCGGCATAGGTCACATATTATAGGGATTAATAAAATTTTAAGTTAAATGTTTTATTATTAAACTAATGCAACATAAAGCTATATTACAAGATGGTAATCAATACAAGTGTGTCTAAAAAAAATTTTTTCACATGTTAAAACTATATCATTTTGATATATTACAAGAGTTATAAATTTCACATGTGAAATAAATTGCTTAAGAAATAGAAAATTTACATGCAAAAAAAATTTTATTTGAGAAAATTTCTATATGAAAAAACACTACCTTTCGGAAAACGTGTCACAAAACCTCTATAGGGGAGTGGCGTCGCGCAAGGCATGTTATATGAACAAAATTTCACATATGAAATTCATATGACCGTGGAGTAATATATTGCCGGCAAAGGTACACATATTAATTGGATTGATAAAATATTGAAGTTAAATGTTTTATTTTAAAAAATTGTAACATGTGAAACTCATATGACTGTGAAGTGGTGTGTGTCAATTATAGTAATTTTTCACATGTGAACACAATATCTCATATTGACACAAAATTTAAAAACAAAATTATTCATATTGAATATCATAAAATTTATAAAAGTCATGCAAATTTTGCATATGAAAAAAAATTTCCTTTAAAAAAAAGTTTCATATGAAAAAAGGTCACCTTTCGGAAAACGTGTCAAAAAACCTCTAAGGAGGAGTGGTGTCGCGCAAGGCATGATATATGAAAAAAATTTCAAATATTAAATTCATATGACCGTGGAGTAATATGTTGCCGGCATAGGTCACATATTATATGGATTGATAAATTATTGAAGTTAAATGTTTTATTATTAAATTAATGCAACAAAATGCTATATTGCATGATGGTACTCAATACAAGTGTGTCTCAAAAAAAAATGTTTCACATGTAAAAACTACATCATTTTGATATATTCACAAGAGTTTTAAATTTCACATGTGAAATAAATTGCTTAAGAAATATAAAATTTACATGCAAAAAAAATTTTATTTGAGAAAATTTCTATAAGAAAAAAGACTACCTTTCGGAAAACGTGTCACAAAACCTTTGTAGGGAAGTAGTTTCGCGCAAGCAACGAAATATGAAAAAATTGTGACATGTGAAACTTATATGACTGTGAAGTGGTATGTGTCAAATATAGTAATTTTTCAAATGTAAACACAATATCTCATATTGACACAAAATTTAAAAACAAAATTATTCATATTGAATGTCATTAAATTTATAAAAGTCATGCAAATTTTGCATATGAAAAAGATTTCCTTTAAGAAAAAGTTTCATATGAAAAAAGGTCACCTTTCGGAAAACGTGTCACAAAACCTATATGGAGGAGTAGCGTCGCGCAAAGCATTATATATGAAAAAAATTTCACATATGAAATTCATAAGACCGTGGAGTAATATATTGCCGGCATAGGTCACATATTATAGGGATTAATAAAATTTTAAGTTAAATGTTTTATTATTAAACTAATGCAACATAAAGCTATATTACAAGATGGTAATCAATACAAGTGTGTCTAAAAAAATTTTTTTCACATGTTAAAACTATATCATTTTGATATATTACAAGAGTTATAAATTTCACATGTGAAATAAATTGCTTAAGAAATAGAAAATTTACATGCAAAAAAAAATTTATTTGAGAAAATTTCTATAAGAAAAAAGACTACCTTTCGGAAAACGTGTCACAAAACCTTTGTAGGGAAGAAGTGTCGCGCAAGCAACGTAATATGAAAAAATTGTAACATGTGAAACTCATATGACTGTGAAGTGGTGTGTGTCAAATATAGTAATTTTTCACATGTGAACTCAATATCTCACATTGACACAATATTTAAAAACAAAATTATTCGTATTAAATATCATTAAAGTTATAAAAGTCATGAAAAATTTACATGTGAAAAAAATTTCCTTTGAAAAAAAGTTTCATATGAAAAAAGTCTACCTTTCGGAAAACATGTCACAAAACCTTTGTAGGGAAGTAGTGTCGCGCAAGCAACGTAATATGAAAAAATTGTAACATGTGAAACTCATATGACTGTGAAGTGGTGTGTGTCAATTATAGTAATTTTTCACATGTGAACACAATATCTCATATTGACACAAAATTTAAAAACAAAATTATTCATATTGAAAATCATAAAATTTATAAAAGTCATGCAAATTTTGCATATGAAAAAAAATTTCCTTTAAAAAAAAGTTTCATATGAAAAAAGGTCACCTTTCGGAAAACGTGTCAAAAAACCTCTAAGGAGGAGTGGTGTCGCGCAAGGCATGATATATGAAAAAAATTTCAAATATTAAATTCATATGACCGTGGAGTAATATGTTGCCGGCATAGGTCACATATTATATGGATTGATAAAATATTGAAGTTAAATGTTTTATTATTAAATTAATGCAACAAAATGCTATATTGCATGATGGTACTCAATACAAGTGTGTCTCAAAAAAAAATGTTTCACATGTAAAAACTACATCATTTTGATATATTCACAAGAGTTTTAAATTTCACATGTGAAATAAATTGCTTAAGAAATATAAAATTTACATGCAAAAAAAATTTTAGTTGAGAAAATTTCTATAAGAAAAAAGACTACCTTTCGGAAAACGTGTCACAAAACCTTTGTAGGGAAGTAGTTTCGCGCAAGCAACGAAATATGAAAAAATTTTAACATGTGAAACTTATATGACTGTGAAGTGGTATGTGTCAAATATAGTAATTTTTCACATGTAAACACAATATCTCATATTGACACAATATTTAAAAACAAAATTATTCATATTGAATATCATTAAAGTTATAAAAGTCATGAATAATTTACATGTGAAAAAAATTTCATTTAAAAAAAAGTTTCATATGAAAACAGTCTACCTTTCGGAAAACGTGTCACAAAACCTTTGTAGGGAAGTAGTGTCGCGCAAGCAACGTAATATGAAAAAATTGTAACATGTGAAACTCATATGACTGTGAAGTGGTGTGTGTAAAATATAGTATTTTTCACATGTGAACACAATATTTCATATTGACACAATATTTAAAAACAAAATCATTCATATTGAATATTATTAAAGTTATAAAAGTCATGAAAAATTTACATGTGAAAAAAATTTCCTTTGAAAAAAAGTTTCATATGAAAAAAGGTCACCTTTTTGAAAACGTATAAAAAAACCTCTAAGGAGGAGTGGTGTCGCGCAAGGCATGATATATGAAAAAAATTTCAAATATTAAATTCATATGACCGTGGAGTAATATGTTGCCGGCATAGGTCACATATTATAGGGATTGATAAAATATTAAGTTAAATGTTTTATTATTAAATTAATGCAACATAATGCCATATTGCATGATGGTACTCAATACAAGTGTGTCTCAAAAAAAAATGTTTCACATGTAACAAGTAAGAAAGCTACAGTCGAGAGTGCTCGACCGTATGATACCCGCAACCCATTTCGAGAGAAAAAAAAATTTTAATGATATTTTAACAACAAATATACCAAAAATATACTGAAACTTGTGTTTTGTTTGTATATATTTGAAAATAGCGGGTAAAAATCCACAACACCGACATGGTCACACTGTCAACTAAACAAACAAAGCGTGAGCAGCTGCAAGTGCATTTTGCATACAAAATGGATTCTTTAATAACTTCCTCGTTTTTTATTCGATCTCAACCAAATTCACAGGAGTCATTCAGACTATCATTGTTACTATGCATATCAAAATTCAATGCTCTACGTCTATTATTACGGCTTTTACAGTTTTTGGGGGCGGAAAGGGGCGTGGCAAAAATCTAAAACAAACTTGATCTGCGTAAGACCTACACGAATACTGTCACCAAATTTGATAACTCTAGGTCATTCACACACTTAAAACGTCCATATGCACTGGGCACAACAATTTTAATAAATAACTTAACAAATAACTTTTGTTCTACTTATCCGATTTTTACCAAAATTACAGGGTATATTGAGAGTGTCAAGCGCAGATGGGCTACCAAATTACACATCATTACACAAATAACTTTTCGAGTTATACGCGATTTACATAAAAAAAAACTTGACTTTTTCTAGATTAATGCTTATTGTGGGCGAAGGGGGCGTGGCATCCAACTTTTGAAATAAACTTGATCTGCGTAGGGTATGAAGGAACCGTTTTGCCAAATTTGGTGTCTCTATGTCTTATAGTCTCTGAGATCCAGGTGTTCATACGGACAGACAGACGGACAGACGGACATGGCTATATCGTCTCGGCTGTTGACGCTGATCAAGAATATATATACTTTATGGGGTCGGAGATGCCTCCTTTTGCCTGTTACATACATTTTCTGTTGGCACTAAGTCATAATACCCTTCTACCCTATGAGTAGCGGGTATAAAAACTACATCATTTTGATGTATTCACAAGAGTTTTAAATTTCACATTTGAAATAAATTGCTTAAGAAATATAAAATTTACATGCAAAAAAAATTTTATTTGAGAAAATTTCTATAAGAAAAAAGACTACCTTTCGGAAAACGTGTCACAAAAACAGTCTTCCTTTCGGAAAACGTGTCACAAAACCTCTATGGAGGAGTGGTGTCGCGCAAGGCATGATATATGAAAAAAATTTCAAATATTAAATTTATTTGACCGTGGAGTAATATGTTGCCGGCATAGGTCACATATTATATTGATTGATCAAATATTGAAGTTAAATGTTTTATTCTTAAATGAATGCAACAAAATGCTATATTGCAAGATGTTAATCAATACAAGTGTGTCTCAAAAAAAAATTTTTCACATGTTAAAACTTTATCATTTTGATATATTCATAACAGCTATAAATTTCACATGTGAAATAAATTGTTTAAGAAATATAAAATTTACATGCAAAAAAAATTTTATTTGAGAAAATTTCTATAAGAAAAAAGACTACCTTTCGGAAAACGTGTCACAAAACCTCTATAGGGGAGTTTCGTCGCGCAAGGCATGTTATATGAAAAAAATTTCACATGTGAAATTCATATGACCGTGGAGTAATATATTGCCGACATAGGTCACATATTATATGTATTGATAAAATATTGAAATTAAATGTTTTATTATTAAATTAATGCAACATAAAGCTATATTGAAAAATGGTAATCAATACAAGTGTATCTCAAAAAAAATGTTTCACATGTTAAGACTATACCATTTTGATATATTCATAAGAGCTATAATTATCACATGTGAAATAAATTGCTTAAGAAATATAAAATTAACATGTGAAAAAAAATTTCATTTGAGAAAAAGTTTCATATGAAAAAAAGTCACATTTCGGAAAACGTGTCACAAAACCTCTATAGGGGAGTGGTGTCGCGCAAGGCATGTTATATGAAAAAAATGTCACATATGAAGTTGATATGACCGTGGAGTAATATATTGCCGGCATAGGTCACATATTATATGGATTGATAAAATATTAAGTTAAATGTTTTATTATTAAATTAGTGCAACATAAAGCTATATTGGAAGATGGTACTCAATACAAGTGTGTCTCAAAAAAAAGGTTTCACATGTTAAAACTATATCATTTTGATATATTCATAAGAGCTATAATTATCACATGTGAAATAAATTGCTTAAGAAATAAAAAATTTACATGCAAACAAAATTTTATTTGAGAAAATTTCTATATGAAAAAAGGCTACCTTTCGGAAAACGTGTCACAAAACCTCTATAGGGGAGTGGCGTCGCGCAAGGCATGTTATATGAAAAAAAATTCACATATGAAATTCATTTGACCGTGGAGTAATATACTGCCGGAATAGGTCACATATTATATGTATTGATAAAATATTGAAGTTAAATGTTTTATTATTAAATTAATGCAACATAATGCCATATTGAATGATGGTACTCAATACAAGTGTGTCTCAAAAAAAAATGTTTCACATGTAAAAACTACATCATTTTGATGTATTCACAAGAAATTTAAATTTCACATGTGAAATAAATTGCTTAAGAAATATAAAATTTACATGCAAAAAAAATTTTATTTGAGAAAATTTCTATAAGAAAAAAGACTACCTTTCGGAAAACGTGTCACAAAACCTTTATAGGGAAGTAGTGTCGCGCAAGCAACGTAATATGAAAAAATTGTAACATGTGAAACTTATATGACTGTGAAGTGGTCTGTGTCAAATATAGTAATTTTTCACATGTAAACACAATATCTCATATTGACACAATATTTAAAAACAAAATTATTCATATTGAATATCATTAAAGTTATAAAAGTCATGAATAATTTACATGTGAAAAAAATTTCATTTAAAAAAAAGTTTCATATGAAAACAGTCTACCTTTCGGAAAACGTGTCACAAAACCTTTGTAGGGAAGTAGTGTCGCGCAAGCAACGTAATATGAAAAAATTGTAACATGTGAAACTCATATGACTGTGAAGTGGTGTGTGTAAAATTTAGTATTTTTCACATGTGAACACAATATCTCATATTGACACAATATTTAAAAACAAAATCATTCATATTGAATATCATTAAAGTTATAAAAGTCATGAAAAATTTACATGTGAAAAATTTCCTTTGAAAAAAAGTTTCATTTGAAAACGTGTCAAAAAACTTCTAAGGAGGAGTGGTGTCGCGCAAGGCATGATATATGAAAAAAAATTTCAAATATTAAATTCATATGACCGTGGAGTAATATGTTGCCGGCATAGGTCACATATTATAGGGATTGATAAAATATTAAGTTAAATGTTTTATTATTAAATTAATGCAACATAAAGCTATATTGGAAGATAGTAATCAATACAAGTGTGTCTCAAAAAAAATGTTTCACATGTCAAACTATATCATTTTGATATATTCATAAGAGTTATAAATTTCACATGTGAAATAAATTGCTTAAGAAATAAAAAATTTACAATGAAAAAAAATTTTATTCGAGAAAATTTCTATATGAAAAAAGACTACCTTTCGGAAAACGTGTCACAAAACCTCTATAGGGGAGTTTCGTCGCGCAAGGCATGTTATATGAAAAAAATTTCACATGTGAAATTCATATGACCGTGGAGTAATATATTGCCGACATAGGTCACATATTATATGTATTGATAAAATATTGAAATTAAATGTTTTATTATTAAATTAATGCAACATAAAGCTATATTGAAAAATGGTAATCAATACAAGTGTATCTCAAAAAAAATGTTTCACATGTTAAGACTATACCATTTTGATAGATTCATAAGAGCTATAATTATCACATGTGAAATAAATTGCTTAAGAAATATAAAATTAACATGTGAAAAAAAATTTCATTTGAGAAAAAGTTTCATATGAAAAAAAGTCACATTTCGGAAAACGTGTCACAAAACCTCTATAGGGGAGTGGTGTCGCGCAAGGCATGTTATATGAAAAAAATGTCACATATGAAGTTGATATGACCGTGGAGTAATATATTGCCGGCATAGGTCACATATTATATGGATTGATAAAATATTAAGTTAAATGTTTTATTATTAAATTAGTGCAACATAAAGCTATATTGGAAGATGGTACTCAATACAAGTGTGTCTCAAAAAAAAGGTTTCACATGTTAAAACTATATCATTTTGATATATTCATAAGAGCTATAATTATCACATGTGAAATAAATTGCTTAAGAAATAAAAAATTTACATGCAAACAAAATTTTATTTGAGAAAATTTCTATATGAAAAAAGGCTACCTTTCGGAAAACGTGTCACAAAACCTCTATAGGGGAGTGGCGTCGCGCAAGGCATGTTATATGAAAAAAAATTCACATATGAAATTCATTTGACCGTGGAGTAATATATTGCCGGCATAGGTCACATATTATATGTATTGATAAAATATTGAAGTTAAATGTTTTATTATTAAATTAATGCAACATAATGCCATATTGAATGATGGTACTCAATACAAGTGTGTCTCAAAAAAAAATGTTTCACATGTAAAAACTACATCATTTTGATGTATTCACAAGAGTTTTAAATTTCACATGTGAAATAAATTGCTTAAGAAATATAAAATTTACATGCAAAAAAAATTTTATTTGAGAAAATTTCTATAAGAAAAAAGACTACCTTTCGGAAAACGTGTCACAAAACCTTTATAGGGAAGTAGTGTCGCGCAAGCAACGTAATATGAAAAAATTGTAACATGTGAAACTCATATGACTGTGAAGTGGTCTGTGTCAAATATAGTAATTTTTCACATGTGAACACAATATCTTATATTGATACAATATTTAAAAACAAAATTATTCATTTTGAATATCATTAAAGTTATAAAAGTCATGAAAAATTTTCATGTGAAAAAAATTTCCTTTAAAAAAAAGTTTCATATGAAAAAAGTCTTCCTTTCGGAAAACGTGTCACAAAACCTCTATGGAGGAGTGGTGTCGCGCAAGGCATGATATATGAAAAAATTTCAAATATTAAATTCATTTGACCTTGGAGTAATATGTTGCCGGCATAGGTCACATATTATATTGATTGATAAAATATTGAAGTTAAATGTTTTATTATTAAATTAATGCAACATATGACTGTGAAGTGGTGTGTGTAAAATATAGTAATTTTTCACATGTAAACACAATATCTCATATTGACACAAAATTTGAAAACAAAATTATTTATATTGAATGTCATTAAATTTATTAAAGTCATGCAAATTTTGCATATGAAAAAGATTTCCTTTGAGAAAAAGTTGCATATGAAAAAAGGTCACCTTTCGGAAAACGTGTCACAAAACCTCTATGGAGGAGTAGCGTCGCGCAAGGCATGTTATATGAAAAAAATGTCACATATGAAGTTGATATGACCGTGGAGTAATATATTGCCGGCATAGGTCACATATTATAGGGATTGATAAACATTTAAGTTAAATGTTTTATTATTAAATTAGTGCAACATAAAGCTATATTACAAGATGGTAATCAATACAAGTGTGTCTCAAAAAAAATGTTTCACATGTTAAAACTACATCACTTTGATATATTCATAAGAGCTATAAATTTCACATATGAAATAAATTGCTTAAGAAATATAAAATTAAAATGTGCAAAACAATTTTATTTGAGAAAATTTCTATATGAAAAAAGGCTACCTTTCGGAAAACGTGTCACAAAACCTCTATAGGGGAGTGTCGTCGCGCAAGACATGTTATATGAAAAAAATTTCACATATGAAATTCATATGACCGTGGAGTAATATATTGCCGGCATAGGTCACATATTAATTGGATTGATAAAATATTGAAGTTAAATGTTTTATTATTAAATGAATGCAACTTATGCCATATTGCATGATGGTACTCAATACAAGTGTGTCACAAAAATAAATGTTTACCATGTTAAAACTACATCATTTCGATATATTCACAAGAGTTATAAATTTCACATGTGAAATAAATTGCTTAAGAAATATAAAATTTACATGCAACAAAAATTTTATTTGAGAACATTTTTATATGAAAAAAGACTACCTTTCGGAAAACGTGTCACAAAACCTTTGTAGGGAAGTAGTGTCGCGCAAGCAACGTAATATGAAAAAATTTTAACATGTGAAACTCAAATGACTGTGAAGTGGTGTGTGTCAAATATAGTAATTTTCACATGTGAACTCAATATCTCATATTGACACAATATTTAAAAACAAAATTATTCGTATTAAATATCATTAAAGTTATAAAAGTCATGAAAAATTTACATGTGAAAAAAATTTCCTTTGAAAAAAAGTTTCATATGAAAAAAGGTCACCTTTCGGAAAACGTGTCAAAAAACCTCTAATGAGGAGTGGTGTCGCGCAAGGCATGATATATGAAAAAAATTTCAAATATTAAATTCATTTGACCGTGGAGTAATATATTGCCGGCATAGGTCACATATTATATGGATTGATAAAATATTGATGATAAATATTTTATTATTGAATTAATGCAACATAAAGCTATATTGCAAGATGGTACTCAATAAAAGTGTGTCTCAAAAAAAATTGTTTGACATGTTAAAACTATATCATTTTGATATATTCATAAAAGCTATAATTATCACATGTGAAATAAATTGCTTAGGAAATATAAAATTTACATGCAAAAAAAATTTTATTTGAGAAAATTTCTATAAGAAAAAAGACTACCTTTCGGAAAACGTGTCACAAAACCTTTATAGGGAAGTAGTGTCGCGCAAGCAACGTAATATGAAAAAATTGTAACATGTGAAACTCATATGACTGTGAAGTGGTCTGTGTCAAATATAGTAATTTTTCACATGTGAACACAATATCTCATATTGACACAATATTTAAAAACAAAATTATTCATATTGAATATCATTAAAGTTATAAAAGTCATGAAAAATTTCCTTTGAAAAAAAGTTCCATATGAAAAAAGTCTACCTTTCGGAAAACGTGTCACAAAACCTATATGGAGGAGTAGCGTCGGGCAAGGCATTATATATGAAAAAAATTTCACATATGAAATTCATAAGACCGTGGAGTAATATATTGCCGGCATAGGTCACATATTATAGGGCTTGATAAAATATTAAGTTAAATGTTTTATTATTAAATAAATGCAACATAAAGCTATATTGGAAGATGGTAATCAATACAAGTGTGTCTCAAAAAAAATGTTTCACATGTTAAAACTATATAATTTTGATATATTCATAAGAGCTATAATTATCACATGTGAAATAAATTGCTTAGGAAATAAAAAATGTACAAGCAAAAAAAAATTTATTTGAGAAAATTTCTATATGAAAAAAGGCTACCTTTCGGAAAACGTGTCACAAAACCTTTGTAGGGAAGTAGTGTCGCGCAAGCAACGAAATATTATATATGAAAAAAATTTCACATATGAAATTCATAAGACCGTGGAGTAATATATTGCCGGCATAGGTCACATATTATAGGGATTAATAAAATTTTAAGTTAAATGTTTTATTATTAAACTAATGCAACATAAAGCTATATTACAAGATGGTAATCAATACAAGTGTGTCTAAAAAAAAATTTTTTCACATGTTAAAACTATATCATTTTGATATATTCACAAGAGTTTTAAATTTCACATGTGAAATAAATTGCTTAAGAAATATAAAATTTACATACAAAAAAGATTTTATTTGAGAAAATTTCTATAAGAAAAAAGACTACCTTTCGGAAAACGTGTCACAAAACCTTTGTAGGGAAGTAGTTTCGCGCAAGCAACGAAATATGCAAAATTGTAACATGTGAAACTCATATGACTGTGAAGTGGTGTGTGTAAAATATAGTAATTTTTCAAATGTAAACACAATATCTCATATTGACACAAAATTTAAAAACAAAATTTTTCATATTGAATGTCATTAAATTTATAAAAGTCATGCAAATTTTGCATATGAAAAAGATTTCCTTTAAGAAAAAGTTGCATATGAAAAAAGGTCACCTTTCGGAAAACGTGTCACAAACCCTATATGGAGGAGTAGCGTCGCGCAAAGCATTATATATGAAAAAAATTTCACATATGAAATTCATAAGACCGTGGAGTAATATATTGCCGGCATAGGTCACATATTATAGGGATTAATAAAATTTTAAGTTAAATGTTTTATTATTAAACTAATGCAACATAAGCTATATTACATGATGGTAATCAATACAAGTGTGTCTAAAAAAAATTTTTTCACATGTTAAAACTATATCATTTTGATATATTCACAAGAGTTATAAATTTCACATGTGAAATAAATTGCTTAAGAAATAGAAAATTTACATGCAAAAAAAAATTTATTTGAGAAAATTTCTATATGAAAAAACACTACCTTTCGGAAAACGTGTCACAAAATCTCTATAGGGGAGTGGCGTCGCGCAAGGCATGTTATATGAAAAAAATATCACATATGAAATTCATATGACCGTGGAGTAATATATTGCCGGCATAGGTCACATATTAATTGGATTGATAAAATATTGAAGTTAAATGTTTTATTTTTAAATTAATGCAACTTATGCCATATTGCATGATGGTACTCAATACAAGTGTGTCACAAAAAAAAATGTTTCACATGTTAAAACTACATCATTTTGATATATTCACAAGAGTTATAAATTTCACCTGTGAAATAAATTGCTTAAGAAATAGAAAATTTACATGCAAAAAAAAATTTATTTGAGAAAATTTCTATAAGAAAAAAGACTACCTTTCGTAAAACGTGTCACAAAACCTTTGTAGGGAAGAAGTGTCGCGCAAGCAACGTAATATGAAAAAATTGTAACATGTGAAACTCATATGACTGTGAAGTAGTGTGTGTAAAATATAGTAATTTTTCACATGTGAACTCAATATCTCACATTGACACAATATTTAAAAACAAAATTATTCGTATTAAATATCATTAAAGTTATAAAAGTCATGAAAAATTTACATGTGAAAAAAATTTCCTTTGAAAAAAAGTTTCATATGAAAAAAGTCTACCTTTCGGAAAACATGTCACAAAACCTTTGTAGGGAAGTAGTGTCGCGCAAGCAACGTAATATGAAAAAATTGTAACATGTGAAACTCATATGACTGTGAAGTGGTGTGTGTCAAATATAGTAATTTTTCACATGTGAACACAATATCTCATATTGACACAAAATTAAAAAACAAAATTATTCATATTGAATATCATAAAATTTATAAAAGTCATGCAAATTTTGCATATGAAAAAAAATTTCCTTTAAAAAAAAGTTTCATATGAAAAAAGGTCACCTTTTTGAAAACGTGTCAAAAAACCTCTAAGGAGAAGTGGTGTCGCGCAAGGCATGATATATGAAAAAAATTTCAAATATTAAATTCATATGACCGTGGAGTAATATGTTGCCGGCATAGGTCACATATTATAGGGATTGATAAAATATTAAGTTAAATGTTTTATTATTAAATTAATGCAACATAATGCTGTATTGGAAGATGGTAATCAATACAAGTGTGTCTCAAAAAAAATGTTTCACATGTCAAACTATATCATTTTGATATATTCATAAGAGTTATAAATTTCACATGTGAAATAAATTGCTTAAGAAATAAAAAATTTACAATGAAACAAAATTTTATTCGAGAAAATTTCTATATGAAAAAAGACTACCTTTCGGAAAACGTGTCACAAAACCTCTATAATGGAGTTTCGTCGCGTAAGGCATGTTATATGAAAAAAATTTCACATGTGAAATTCATATGACCGTGGAGTAATATATTGCCGACATAGGTCACATATTATATGTATTGATAAAATATTGAAATTAATTGTTTTATTATTAAATTAACGCAACATAAAGCTATATTGAAAAATGGTAATCAATACAAGTGTGTCTCAAAAAAAAATTTTTCACATGTTAAAACGTTATCATTTTGATATATTCATAAGAGCTATAATTATTACATGTGAAATAAATTGCTTAAGAAATAAAAAATTTACATGCAAAAAAAATTTTATTTGAGACAATTTCTATGTGAAAAAAGACTACCTTTCGGAAAACATGTCACAAAACCTTTATAGGGAAGTAATGTCGCGCAAGCAACGAAATATGAAAAATTGTAACATGTGAAACTCATATGACTGTGAAGTGGTGAGTGTAAAATATAGTAATTTTTCACATGTAAACACAATATCTCATATTGACACGAAATTTAAAAACAAAATTATTCATATTGAATGTCATAAAATTTATAAAAGTCATGAAAAATTTACATGTTAAAAAAATTTCCTTTGAAAAAAAGTTTCATATGGAAAATGTCTGCCTTTCGGAAAACGTGTCACAAAACCTTTGTAGGGAAGTAGTGTCGCGCAAGCAACGAAATATGCAAAATTGTAACATGTGAAACTCATATGACTGTGAAGTGGTGTGTGTAAAATATTTTTTTTTTCACATGTGAACACAATATCTCATATTGACATAATATTTAAAAACAAAATTATTCATATCGAATATCATTAAAGTTATAAAAGTCATGAAAAATATACATGTGAAAAAAATTTCCTTTGAAAAAATGTTTCATATGAAAAAAGTATACCTTTCGGAAAACGTGTCACAAAACCTCTATGGAGGAGTAGTGACGGGCAAGGCATGATATATGAAAAAAAATTCCAATATGAAATTCATAAGACCGTGGAGTAATATATTGCCGGCATAGGTCACATATTATAGGGATTGATATAATGTTTAGTTAAATGTTTTATTATTAAATTAATGCAACATTAAGCTATATTGGAAGATGGTAATCAATACAAGTGTGTCTCAAAAAAAATGTTTCACATGTTAAAACTATATCATTTTGATATATTCATAAGAGCTATAATTATCACATGTGAAATAAATTGCTTAGGAAATAAAAAATGTACATGCAAAAAAAATTTTATTTGAGAAAATTTCTATATGAAAAAAGGCTACCTTTCGGAAAACGTGTCACAAAACCTTTGTAGGGAAGTAGTGTCGCGCAAGCAACGAAATATGCAAAATTGTAACATGTGAAACTCATATGACTGTGAAGTGGTGTGTGTAAAATATAGTAATTTTTCAAATGTAAACACAATATCTCATATTGACACAAAATTTAAAAACAAAATTATTCATATTGAATGTCATTAAATTTATAAAAGTCACGCAAATTTTGCATATGAAAAAGATTTCCTTTAAGAAAAAGTTTCATATGAAAAAAGGTCACCTTTCGGAAAACGTGTCACAAAACCTATATGAAGGAGTAGCGTCGCGCAAAGCATTATATATGAAAAAAATTTCACATATGAAATTCATAAGACCGTGGAGTAATATATTGCCGGCATAGGTCACATATTATAGGGATTGATAAAATTTTAAGTTAAATGTTTTATTATTAAACTAATGCAACATAAAGCTATATTACAATCATAATCAATACAAGTGTGTCTAAAAAAAATTTTTTCACATGTTAAAACTATATCATTTTGATATATTCACAAGAGTTATAAATTTCACATGTGAAATAAATTGCTTAAGAAATAGAAAATTTACATGCAAAAAAATATTTATTTGAGAAAATTTCTATATGAAAAAACAATACCTTTCGGATAACGTGTCACAAAACCTCTATAGGGGAGTGGTGTCGCGCAAGGCATATTATATGACAAAAATGTCACATATGAAATTCATATGACCGTGGAGTAATATATTGCCGGCATAGGTCACATATTATATGGATTGATAAAATATTAAGTTAAATGTTTTATTATTAAATTAGTGCAACATAAAGCTATATTGGAAGATGGTACTCAATACAAGTGTGTCTCAAAAAAAGGTTTCACATGTTAAAACTATATCATTTTGTTATATTCGTAAGAGCTATAATTATCACATGTGAAATCAATTGCTTAAGAAATAAAAAATTTACATGCAAAAAAAATTTTATTTTAACAAAATTTTAACAAAATTATTCATATTAAATATCATAAAATTTATAAAAGTCATGCAAATTTTGCATATGAAAAAAATTTCCTTTAAAAAAAAGTTTCATATGAAAAAAGGTCACCTATCGGAAAACGTGTCACAAAACCTCTATAGTGGAGTGGCGTCGCGCAAGGCATGTTATATGAAAAAAACTTCACATATGAAATTCATATGACCGTGGAGTAATATATTGCCGGTCACATATTATATGTATTGATAAAATATTAAAGTTAAATGTTTTATTATTAAATTAATGCAACATAATGCCATATTGCAAGATGGTACTCAATAAAAGTGTGTCTCAAAAAAAAATGTTTCACATGTTATAACTACATCATTTTAAAATATTCATAAGAGCTATAAATTTCACATATAAATAAATTGCTTAAGAAATATAAAATTAACATGTGAAAAAAAATTTCATTTGAGAAAAAGTTTCATATGAAAAAAAGTCACCTTTCGGAAAACGTGTCACAAAACCTCTATAGGGGAGTGGTGTCGCGCAAGGCATGTTATATGAAAAAAATGTCACATATGAAGTTGATATGACCGTGGAGTAATATATTGCCGGCATAGGTCACATATTATATGGATTGATAAAATATTAAGTTAAATGTTTTATTATTAAATTAGTGCAACATAAAGGTATATTGGAAGATGGTACTCAATACAAGTGTGTCTCAAAAAAAAGGTTTCACATGTTAAAACTATATCATTTTGATATATTCATAAGAGCTATAATTATCACATGTGAAATAAATTGCTTAAGAAATAAAAAATTTACATGCAAAAAAAATTTTATTTGAGAAAATTTCTATATGAAAAAAGGCTACCTTTCGGAAAACGTGTCACAAAACCTCTATAGGGGAGTGGCGTCGCGCAAGGCATGTTATATGAAAAAAAATTCACATATGAAATTCATTTGACCGTGGAGTAATATATTGCCGGCATAGGACACATATTATATGGATTGATAAAAAAATGGAGTTAAATGTTTTATTAGTAAATTAATGCAACATAATGCTATATTGCAAGATGGTACTCAATAAAAGTGTGTCTCAAAAAAAAATGTTTCACATGTAAAAAGTAAGAAAGCTACAGTCGAGAGTGCTCGACCGTATGATACCCACAACCCATTTCGAGAGAAAAAAAAATTTTAATGATATTTTAACAACAAATATACCAAAAATATACTGAAACTTGTGTTTTGTTTGTATATATTTGAAAATAGCGGGTAAAAATCCACAACACCGACATGGTCACACTGTCAACTAAACAAACAAAGCGTGAGCAGCTGCAAGTGAATTTCACATATAAAATTGATTCTTTAATAACTTCCTCGTTTTTTATTCGATCTCAACCAAATTCACAGGAGTCATTCAGACTATCATTGTTACTATGCATACCAAAATTCAATGCTCTATGTCTATTATTACGGCTTTTACAGTTTTTGGGGGCGGAAAGGGGCGTGGCAAAAATCTAAAACAAACTTGATCTGCGTAAGACCTACACGAATACTGTCACCAAATTTGATAACTCTAGGTCATTCACACACTTAAAACGTCCATATGCACTGGGCACAACAATTTTAATAAATAACTTAACAAATAACTTTTGTTCTACTTATCCGATTTTTACCAAAATTACAGGGTATATTGAGAGTGTCAAGCGCAGATGGGCTACCAAATTACACATCATTACACAAATAACTTTTCGAGTTATTCGCGATTTACATAAAAAAAAACTTGACTTTTTCTAGATTAATTCTTATTGTGGGCGAAGGGGGCGTGGCATCCAACTTTTGAAATAAACTTGATCTGCGTAGGGTATGAAGGAACCTTTTTGCCAAATTTGGTGTCTCTATGTCTTATAGTCTCTGAGATCCAGGTGTTCATACGGACAGACAGACGGACAGACGGACATGGCTATATCGTCTCGGCTGTTGACGCTGATCAAGAATATATATACTTTATGGGGTCGGAGATGCCTCCTTTTGCCTATTACATACATTTTCTGTCGGCACTAAGTCATAATACCCTTCTACCCTATGGGTAGCGGGTATAAAAACTACATCATTTTGATGTATTCACAAAAGTTTTAAATTTCACATGTAAAATAAATTGCTTAAGAAATATAAAATTTACATGCACAAAAAATTGTATTTGAGAAAATTTCTATAAGAAAAAAGACTACCTTTCGGAAAACGTGTCACAAAAACAGTCTTCCTTTCGGAAAACGTGTCACAAAACCTCTATGGAGGAGTGGTGTCGCGCAAGGCATGATATATGAAAAAAATTTCAAATATTAAATTTATTTGACCGTGGAGTAATATGTTGCCGGTATAGGTCACATATTATATTGATTGATAAAATATTGAAGTTAAATGTTTTATTCTTAAATGAATGCAACAAAATGCTATATTGCAAGATGTTAATCAATACAAGTGTGTCTCAAAAAAAAATTTTTCACATGTCAAAACTTTATCATTTTGATATATTCATAACAGCTATAAATTTCACATGTGAAATAAATTGCTTAAGAAATATAAAATTTACATGCAAAAAAAATTTTATTTGAGAAAATTTCTATAAGAAAAAAGACTACCTTTCGGAAAACGTGTCACAAAACCTTTGTAGGGAAGTAGTTTCACGCAAGCAACGAAAGATGAAAAAATTGTAACATGTGAAACTTATATGACTGTGAAGTGGTCTGTGTCAAATATAGTAATTTTTCACATGTAAACACAATATCTCATATTGACACAATATTTAAAAACAAAATTATTCATATTGAATATCATTAAAGTTATAAAAGTCATGAATAATTTACATGTGAAAAAAATTTCATTTAAAAAAAAGTTTCATATGAAAACAGTCTACCTTTCGGAAAACGTGTCACAAAACCTTTGTAGGGAAGTAGTGTCGCGCAAGCAACGTAATATGAAAAAATTGTAACATGTGAAACTTATATGACTGTGAAGTGGTCTGTGTCAAATATAGTAATTTTTCACATGTGAACACAATATCTCATATTGACACAATATTTAAAAACAAAATTATTCATATTGAATATCATTAAAGTTATAAAAGTCATGAAAAATTTACATGTGAAAAAAATTTTCTTTGAAAAAAAGTTTCATATGAAAAAAGGTCACCTTTTTGAAAACGTGTCAAAAAACTTCTAAGGAGGAGTGGTGCCGCGCAAGGCATGATATATGAAAAAAATTTCACATATGAAATTCATATGACCGTGGAGTAATATGTTGGCGGCATAGGTCACATATTATAGGGATTGATAAAATATTAAGTTAAATGTTTTATTATTAAATTAATGCAACATAATGCTATATTGGAAGATAGTAATCAATACAAGTGTGTCTCAAAAAAAATGTTTCACATGTCAAACTATATCATTTTGATATATTCATAAGAGTTATAAATTTCACATGTGAAATAAATTGCTTAAGAAATAAAAAATTTACAATGAAAAAAAATTTTATTCGAGAAAATTTCTATATGAAAAAAGTCAACCTTTCGGAAAACGTGTCACAAAACCTCTATAGGGGAGTTTCGTCGCGCAAGGCATGTTATATGAAAAAAATTTCACATGTGAAATTCATATGACCGTGGAGTAATATATTGCCGACATAGGTCACATATTATATGTATTGATAAAATATTGAAATTAAATGTTTTATTATTAAATTAATGCAACATAAAGCTATATTGAAAAATGGTAATCAATACAAGTGTATCTCAAAAAAAATGTTTCACATGTTAAGACTATACCATTTTGATATATTCATAAGAGCTTTAATTATCACATGTGAAATAAATTGCTTAAGAAATATAAAATTAACATGTGAAAAAAAATTTCATTTGAGAAAAAGTTTCATATGAAAAAAAGTCACATTTCGGAAAACGTGTCACAAAACCTCTATAGGGGAGTGGTGTCGCGCAAGGCATGTTATATGAAAAAAATGTCACATATGAAGTTGATATGACCGTGGAGTAATATATTGCCGGCATAGATCACATATTATATGGATTGATAAAATATTAAGTTAAATGTTTTATTATTAAATTAGTGCAACATAAAGCTATATTGGAAGATGGTACTCAATACAAGTGTGTCTCAAAAAAAAGGTTTCACATGTTAAAACTATATCATTTTGATATATTCATAAGAGCTATAATTATCACATGTGAAATAAATTGCTTAGGAAATAAAAAATTTACATGCAAACAAAATTTTATTTGAGAAAATTTCTATATGAATAAAGGCTACCTTTCGGAAAACGTGTCACAAAACCTCTATAGGGGAGTGGCGTCGCGCAAGGCATGTTATATGAAAAAAAATTCACATATGAAATTCATTTGACCGTGGAGTAATATATTGCCGGCATAGGTCACATATTATATGTATTGATAAAATATTGAAGTTAAATGTTTTATTATTAAATTAATGCAACATAATGCCATATTGCATGATGGTACTCAATACAAGTGTGTCTCAAAAAAAAATGTTTCACATGTAAAAACTACATCATTTTGATGTATTCACAAGAGTTTTAAATTTCACATGTGAAATAAATTGCTTAAGAAATATAAAATTTACATGCAAAAAAAATTTTATTTGAGAAAATTTCTATAAGAAAAAAGACTACCTTTCGGAAAACGTGTCACAAAACCTTTATAGGGAAGTAGTGTCGCGCAAGCAACGTAATATGAAAAAATTGTAACATGTGAAACTCATATGACTGTGAAGTGGTCTGTGTCAAATATAGTAATTTTTCACATGTAAACACAATATCTCATATTGACACAATATTTAAAAACAAAATTATTCATATTGAATATCATTAAAGTTATAAAAGTCATGAAAAATTTTCATGTGAAAAAAATTTCCTTTAAAAAAAAGTTTCATATGAAAACAGTCTTCCTTTCGGAAAACGTGTCACAAAACCTCTATGGAGGAGTGGTGTCGCGCAAGGCATGATATATGAAAAAATTTCAAATATTAAATTCATTTGACCTTGGAGTAATATGTTGCCGGCATAGGTCACATATTATATTGATTGATAAAATATTGAAGTTAAATGTTTTATTATTAAATTAATGCAACATATGACTGTGAAGTGGTGTGTGTAAAATATAGTAATTTTTCACATGTAAACACAATATCTCATATTGACACAAAATTTGAAAACAAAATTATTTATATTGAATGTCATTAAATTTATTAAAGTCATGCAAATTTTGCATATGAAAAAGATTTCCTTTGAGAAAAAGTTGCATATGAAAAGGTCACCTTTCGGAAAACGTGTCACAAAACCTCTATGGAGGAGTAGCGTCGCGCAAGGCATTATATATGAAAAAAATTTCACATATGAAATTCATATGACCGTGGAGTAATATATTGCCGGCATAGGACACATATTATAGGGATTGATAAACATTTAAGTTAAATGTTTTATTATTAAATTAGTGCAACATAAAGCTATATTACAAGATGGTAATCAATACAAGTGTGTCTCAAAAAAAATGTTTCACATGTTAAAACTACATCATTTTGATATATTCATAAGAGCTATAAATTTCACATATGAAATAAATTGCTTAAGAAATATAAAATTAATATGTGCAAAACAATTTTATTTGAGAAAATTTCTATATGAAAAAAGGCTACCTTTCGGAAAACGTGTCACAAAACCTCTATAGGGGAGTGTGGTCGCGCAAGGCATGTTATATGAAAAAAATTTCACATATGAAATTCATATGACCGTGGAGTAATATATTGCCGGCATAGGTCACATATTAATTGGATTGATAAAATATTGAAGTTAAATGTTTTATTATTAAATGAATGCAACTTATGCCATATTGCATGATGGTACTCAATACAAGTGTGTCACAAAAATAAATGTTTACCATGTTAAAACTACATCATTTCGATATATTCACAAGAGTTATAAATTTCACATGTGAAATAAATTGCTTAAGAAATATAAAATTTACATGCAACAAAAATTTTATTTGAGAAAATTTTTATATGAAAAAAGACTACCTTTCGGAAAACGTGTCACAAAACCTTTGTAGGGAAGTAGTGTCGCGCAAGCAACGTAATATGAAAAAATTTTAACATGTGAAACTCAAATGACTGTGAAGTGGTGTGTGTCAAATATAGTAATTTTCACATGTGAACTCAATATCTCATATTGACACAATATTTAAAAACAAAATTATTCGTATTAAATATCATTAAAGTTATAAAAGTCATGAAAAATTTACATGTGAAAAAAATTTCCTTTGAAAAAAAGTTTCATATGAAAAAAGGTCACCTTTCGAAAAACGTGTCAAAAAACCTCTAATGAGGAGTGGTGTCGCGCAAGGCATGATATATGAAAAAAATTTCAAATATTAAATTCATATGACCGTGCAGTAATATGTTGCCGGCATAGGTCACATATTATATGGATTGATAAAATATTGAAGTTAAATGTTTTATTATTAAATTAATGCAACAAAATGCTATATTGCTAGATGGTACTCAATAAAAGTGTGTCTCAAAAAAAAATGTTTCACATGTTAAAACTACATCATTTTGATATATTCATAAGAGCTATAAATTTCACTCATGAAATAAATTGCTTAAGAAATATAAAATTAATATGTGCAAAACAATTTTATTTGAGAAAATTTCTATAAGAAAAAAGGCTACCTTTCGGAAAACGTGTCACAAATAGGGGGTGGTGTCGCGCAAGGCATATTATATGACAAAAATGTCACATATGAAATTCATATGACCGTGGAGTAATATATTGCCGGCATAGGTCACATATTATATGGATTGATAAAATATTAAGTTAAATGTTTTATTATTAAATTAATGCAACATAAAGCTATATTGGAAGATGGTAATCAATACAAGTGTGTCTCAAAAAAAAGGTTTCACATGTTAAAACTATATCATTTTGATATATTCATAAGAGCTATAAATTTCACTCATGAAATAAATTGCTTAAGAAATATAAAATTAATATGTGCAAAACAATTTTATTTGAGAAAATTTCTATAAGAAAAAAGGCTACCTTTCGGAAAACGTGTCACAAATAGGGGAGTGGCGTCGCGCAAGGCATGTTATATGAAAAAAAATTCACATATGAAATTCATTTGACCGTGGAGTAATATATTGCCGGCATAGGTCACATATTATATGTATTGATAAAATATTGAAGTTAAATGTTTTATTATTAAATTAATGCAACATAATGCCATATTGCATGATGGTACTCAATACAAGTGTGTCTCAAAAAAAAATGTTTCACATGTAAAAACTACATCATTTTGATGTATTCACAAGAGTTTTAAATTTCACATGTGAAATAAATTGCTTAAGAAATATAAAATTTACATGCAAAAATAATTTTATTTGAGAAAATTTCTATAAGAAAAAAGACTACCTTTCGGAAAACGTGTCACAAAACCTTTATAGGGAAGTAGTGTCGCGCAAGCAACGTAATATGAAAAAATTGTAACATGTGAAACTCATATGACTGTGAAGTGGTCTGTGTCAAATATAGTAATTTTTCACATGTAAACACAATATCTCATATTGACACAATATTTAAAAACAAAATTATTCATATTGAATATCATTAAAGTTATAAAAGTCATGAAAAATTTTCATGTGAAAAAAATTTCCTTTAAAAAAAAGTTTCATATGAAAACAGTCTTCCTTTCGGAAAACGTGTCACAAAACCTCTATGGAGGAGTGGTGTCGCGCAAAGCATGATATATGAAAAAATTTCAAATATTAAATTCATTTGACCTTGGAGTAATATGTTGCCGGCATAGGTCACATATTATATTGATTGATAAAATATTGAAGTTAAATGTTTTATTATTAAATTAATGCAACATATGACTGTGAAGTGGTGTGTGTAAAATATAGTAATTTTTCACATGTAAACACAATATCTCATATTGACACAAAATTTGAAAACAAAATTATTTATATTGAATGTCATTAAATTTATTAAAGTCATGCAAATTTTGCATATGAAAAAGATTTCCTTTGAGAAAAAGTTGCATATGAAAAGGTCACCTTTCGGAAAACGTGTCACAAAACCTCTATGGAGGAGTAGCGTCGCGCAAGGCATTATATATGAAAAAAATTTCACATATGAAATTCATATGACCGTGGAGTAATATATTGCCGGCATAGGACACATATTATAGGGATTGATAATCATTTAAGTTAAATGTTTTATTATTAAATTAGTGCAACATAAAGCTATATTACAAGATGGTAATCAATACAAGTGTGTCTCAAAAAAAATGTTTCACATGTTAAAACTACATCATTTTGATATATTCATAAGAGCTATAAATTTCACATATGAAATAAATTGCTTAAGAAATATAAAATTAATATGTGCAAAACAATTTTATTTGAGAAAATTTCTATATGAAAAAAGGCTACCTTTCGGAAAACGTGTCACAAAACCTCTATAGGGGAGTGTGGTCGCGCAAGGCATGTTATATGAAAAAAATTTCACATATGAAATTCATATGACCGTGGAGTAATATATTGCCGGCATAGGTCACATATTAATTGGATTGATAAAATATTGAAGTTAAATGTTTTATTATTAAATGAATGCAACTTATGCCATATTGCATGATGGTACTCAATACAAGTGTGTCACAAAAATAAATGTTTACCATGTTAAAACTACATCATTTCGATATATTCACAAGAGTTATAAATTTCACATGTGAAATAAATTGCTTAAGAAATATAAAATTTACATGCAACAAAAATTTTATTTGAGAAAATTTTTATATGAAAAACCTTTCGGAAAACGTGTCACAAAACCTTTGTAGGGAAGTAGTGTCGCGCAAGCAACGTAATATGAAAAAATTTTAACATGTGAAACTCAAATGACTGTGAAGTGGTGTGTGTCAAATATAGTAATTTTCACATGTGAACTCAATATCTCATATTGACACAATATTTAAAAACAAAATTATTCGTATTAAATATCATTAAAGTTATAAAAGTCATGAAAAATTTACATGTGAAAAAAATTTCCTTTGAAAAAAAGTTTCATATGAAAAAAGGTCACCTTTCGGAAAACGTGTCACAAAACCTCTAAGGAGGAGTAGCGTCGCGCAAGGCATGATATATGAAAAAAATTTCAAATATTAAATTCATATGACCGTGCAGTAATATGTTGCCGGCATAGGTCACATATTATATGGATTGATAAAATATTGAAGTTAAATGTTTTATTATTAAATTAATGCAACAAAATGCTATATTGCTAGATGGTACTCAATAAAAGTGTGTCTCAAAAAAAAATGTTTCACATGTTAAAACTACATCATTTTGATATATTCATAAGAGCTATAAATTTCACTCATGAAATAAATTGCTTAAGAAATATAAAATTAATATGTGCAAAACAATTTTATTTGAGAAAATTTCTATATGAAAAAAGGCTACCTTTCGGAAAACGTGTCACAAATAGGGGAGTGGTGTCGCGCAAGGCATATTATATGACAAAAATGTCACATATGAAATTCATATGACCGTGGAGTAATATATTGCCGGCATAGGTCACATATTAATTGGATTGATAAAATATTGAAGTTAAATGTTTTATTATTAAATGAATGCAACTTATGCCATATTGCATGATGGTACTCAATACAAGTGTGTCACAAAAATAAATGTTTACCATGTTAAAACTACATCATTTTGATATATTCATAAGAGCTATAATTATCACATGTGAAATAAATTGCTTAGGAAATAAAAAATGTACATGCAAAAAAAATTTATTTGAGAAAATTTCTATATGAAAAAAGGCTACCTTTCGGAAAACGTGTCACAAAACCTTTGTAGGGAAGTAGTGTCGCGCAAGCAACGAAATATGCAAAATTGTAACATGTGAAACTCATATGACTGTGAAGTGGTGTGTGTAAAATATAGTAATTTTTCACATGTAAACACAATATCTCATATTGACACAAAATTTGAAAACAAAATTATTCATATTGAATATCATAAAATTTATAAAATTCACGCAAATTTTGCATGTGAAAAAAATTTTATTTGAAAAAAAGTTTCATATGAAAAAAGTCTACCTTTCGGAAAACGTGTTACAAAACCTCTATGGAGGAGTAGCGTCGGGCAAGGCATGATATATGAAAAAATTTCAAATATTAAATTCATTTGACCGTGGAGTAATATATTGCCGGCATAGGTCACATATTATATTGATTGATAAAATATTGAAGTTAAATGTTTTATTATTAAATTAATGCAACAAAATGCTATATTGCAAGATGTTAATCAATACAAGTGTGTCTCAAAAAAAAATTTTTCACATGTTAAAACTTTATCATTTTGATATATTCATAAGAGCTATAATTATCACATGTGAAATAAATTGCTTAAGAAATAAAAAATTTACATTCAAACAAAATTTTATTTGAGAAAATTTCTATATGAAAAAAGACAACCTTTCGGAAAACGTGTCACAAAATCTCTATAGGGGAGTGGCGTCGCGCAAGGCATGTTTTATGAAAAAAATTTCACATATGAAATTCATATGACCGTGGAGTAATATATTGCCGGCATAGGTCACATATTATATGTATTGATAAAATATTGAAATTAAATGTTTTATTATTAAATTAATGCAACATAAAGCTATATTGAAAAATGGTAATCAATACAAGTGTATCTCAAAAAAACTGTTTCACATGTTAAGACTATAGCGATTTGATATACTCATAAGAGCTATAATTATCACATGTGAAATAAATTGCTTAAGAAATAAAAAATTTACATGCAAAAAAAATTTTATTTGAGAAAATTTCTATAAGAAAAAAGACTACCTTTCGGAAAACGTGTCACAAAACCTTTATAGGGAAGTAGTGTCGCGCAAGCAACGAAATATGAAAAATTTGTAACATGTCAAACTCATATGACTGTGAAGTGGTGTGTCAAATATAGTAATTTTTCACATGTAAACACAATATCTCATATTGACACAATATTTAAAAACAAAATTATTCATATTGAAAATCATTAAAGTTATAAAAGTCATGAAAAATGTACATGTGAAAAAAATTTCATTTGAAAAAAAGTTTCATATGGAAAATGTCTACCTTTCGGAAAACGTGTCACAAAACCTTTGTAGGGTAGTAGTTTCGCGCAAGTAACGAAATATGCAAAATTGTAACATGTGAAACTCATATGACTGTGAAGTGGTGTGTGTAAAATATAGTAATTTTTTACATGTAAACACAATATCTCATATTGACACAAAATTTGAAAACAAAATTATTTATATTGAATGTCATTAAATTTATTAAAGTCATGCAAATTTTGCATATGAAAAAGATTTCCTTTGAGAAAAAGTTGCATATGAAAAAAGGTCACCTTTCGGAAAACGTGTCACAAAACCTCTATGGAGGAGTATGAAAAAAATTTCACATATGAAATTCATATGACCGTGGAGTAATATATTGCCGGCATAGGACGCATATTATAGGGATTGATAAACATTTAAGTTAAATGTTTTATTATTAAATTAGTGCAACATAAAGCTATATTACAAGATGGTAATCAATACAAGTGTGTCTCAAAAAAAATGTTTCACATGTTAAAACTACATCATTTTGATATATTCATAAGAGCTATAAATTTCACATATGAAATAAATTGCTTAAGAAATATAAAATTAATATGTGCAAAACAATTTTATTTGAGAAAATTTCTATATGAAAAAAGGCTACCTTTCCGAAAACGTGTCACAAAACCTCTATGGAGGAGTGGTGTCGCGCAAGGCATGTTATATGAAAAAAATTTCACATATGAAATTCATATGACCGTGGAGTAATATATTGCCGGCATAGGTCACATATGAATTGGATTGATAAAATATTGAAGTTAAATGTTTTATTATTAAATGAATGCAACTTATGCCATATTGCATGATGGTACTCAATACAAGTGTGTCACAAAAATAAATGTTTACCATGTTAAAACTACATCATTTCGATATATTCACAAGAGTTATAAATTTCACATGTGAAATAAATTGCTTAAGAAATATAAAATTTACATGCAACAAAAATTTTATTTGAGAAAATTTTTATATGAAAAAAGACTACCTTTCGGAAAACATGTCACAAAACCTTTGTAGGGAATTAGTGTCGCGCAAGCAACGTAATATGAAAAAATTTTAACATGTGAAACTCAAATGACTGTGAAGTGGTGTGTGTAAAATATAGTAATTTTTTACATGTAAACACAATATCTCATATTGACACAAAATTTGAAAACAAAATTATTTATATTGAATGTCATTAAATTTATTTAAGTCATGCAAATTTTGCATATGAAAAAGATTTCCTTTGAGAAAAAGTTGCATATGAAAAAAGGCTACCTTTCCGAAAACGTGTCACAAAACCTCTATGGAGGAGTGGTGTCGCGCAAGGCATGTTATATGAAAAAAATTTCACATATGAAATTCATATGACCGTGGAGTAATATATTGCCGGCATAGGTCACATATTATATGGATTGATAAAATATTAAGTTAAATGTTTTATTATTAAATTAGTGCAACATAAAGCTATATTGGAAGATGGTACTCAATACAAGTGTGTCTCAAAAAAAAGGTTTCACATGTTAAAACTATATCATTTTGATATATTCATAAGAGCTATAATTATCACATGTGAAATAAATTGCTTAAGAAATAAAAAATTTACATGCAAAAAAAATTTTATTTGAGAAAATTTCTATAAGAAAAAGGCTACCTTTCGGAAAACGTGTCACAAAACCTCTATAGGGGAGTGGCGTCGCGCAAGGCATGTTATATGAAAAAAAATTCACATATGAAATTCATTTGACCGTGGAGTAATATATTGCCGGCATAGGACACATATTATATGGATTGATAAAAAAATGGAGTTAAATGTTTTATTAGTAAATTAATGCAACATAATGCTATATTGCAAGATGGTACTCAATAAAAGTGTGTCTCAAAAAAAAATGTTTCACATGTAAAAAGTAAGAAAGCTACAGTCGAGAGTGCTCGACCGTATGATACCCACAACCCATTTCGAGAGAAAAAAAAATTTTAATGATATTTTAACAACAAATATACCAAAAATATACTGAAACTTGTGTTTTGTTTGTATATATTTGAAAATAGCGGGTAAAAATCCACAACACCGACATGGTCACACTGTCAACTAAACAAACAAAGCGTGAGCAGCTGCAAGTGAATTTCACATATAAAATTGATTCTTTAATAACTTCCTCGTTTTTTATTCGATCTCAACCAAATTCACAGGAGTCATTCAGACTATCATTGTTACTATGCATACCAAAATTCAATGCTCTATGTCTATTATTACGGCTTTTACAGTTTTTGGGGGCGGAAAGGGGCGTGGCAAAAATCTAAAACAAACTTGATCTGCGTAAGACCTACACGAATACTGTCACCAAATTCGATAACTCTAGGTCATTCACACACTTAAAACGTCCATATGCACTGGGCACAACAATTTTAATAAATAACTTAACAAATAACTTTTGTTCTACTTATCCGATTTTTACCAAAATTACAGGGTATATTGAGAGTGTCAAGCGCAGATGGGCTACCAAATTACACATCATTACACAAATAACTTTTCGAGTTATTCGCGATTTACATAAAAAAAAACTTGACTTTTTCTAGATTAATGCTTATTGTGGGCGAAGGGGGCGTGGCATCCAACTTTTGAAATAAACTTGATCTGCGTAGGGTATGAAGGAACCGTTTTGCCAAATTTGGTGTCTCTATGTCTTATAGTCTCTGAGATCCAGGTGTTCATACGGACAGACAGACGGACAGACGGACATGGCTATATCGTCTCGGCTGTTGACGCTGATCAAGAATATATATACTTTATGGGGTCGGAGATGCCTCCTTTTGCCTATTACATACATTTTCTGTTGGCACTAAGTCATAATACCCTTCTACCCTATGGGTAGCGGGTATAAAAACTACATCATTTTGATGTATTCACAAAAGTTTTAAATTTCACATGTAAAATAAATTGCTTAAGAAATATAAAATTTACATGCACAAAAAATTGTATTTGAGAAAATTTCTATAAGAAACAAGTTAGAAAGCTACAGTCGAGAGTGCTCGACCGTATGATACCCGCAACCCATTTCGAGAGAAAAAAAAATATTTTAATGATATTTTAACAACAAATATACCAAAACTATACTGAAACTTGGGTTTTGTTTGTATATATTTGAAAATAGCGGGTAAAAATCCACAACACCGACATGGTCTCACTGTCAACTAAACAAACCAAGCAGCTGCAAGTGAATTTTGCATACAAAATTGATTCTTTAATAACTTCCTCATTTTTTATTCGATCTCAATCAAATTCACAGGAGTCATTCAGACTATTATTGTTATTATGCATACCAAATTCAATGCTCTAGGTCTATTATTACGGCTTTTACAGTTTTTGGGGGCGGAAAGGGGCGTGGCAAAAATGTAAAACAAACTTGATCTGCGTATGACCTACATGAATACTGCCACCAAATTTGATATCTCTAGGTCATTCACACACTTAAAACGTCCATATGCACTGGGGACAACAATTTTGATAAATAATTTAACGAATAACTTTTGTTCTACTTATCCGATTTGTACCACAATTACAGGGTATATTAAGAGTACCAAGCGCAGATGGGTTACCAAATTACACATCATTACACAAAGAACTTTTGGAGTTATACGAGATTTACATTAAAAAAAACTTGACTTTTTCTAGATTAATGCTTATTGTGGGCGAAGGGGGCGTGGCATCCAACTTTTGAAATAAACTTGATCTGCGTAGGGTATGAAGGAACCTTTTTGCCAAATTTGGTGTCTCTAAGTCTTATAGTCTCTGAGATCCAGGTGTTCATACAGTTTTTGGGGGCGGAAAGGGGCGTGGCAAAAATGTAAAACAAACTTGATCTGCGTAAGACCTACATGAATACTGCCACCAAATTTGATATCTCTAGGTCATTCACACACTTAAAACGTCCATATGCACTGGGGACAACAATTTTGATAAATAATTTAACGAATAACTTTTGTTCTACTTATCCGATTTGTACCAAAATTACAGGCTATATTAAGAGTACCAAGCGCAGATGGGTTACCAAATTACACATCATTACACAAAGAACTTTTGGAGTTATACGAGATTTACATAAAAAAAAACTTGACTTTTTCTAGATTAATGCTTATTGTGGGCGAAGGGGGCGTGGCATCCAACTTTTGAAATAAACTTGATCTGCGTAGGGTATGAAGGAACCTTTTTGCCAAATTTGGTGTCTCTATGTCTTATAGTCTCTGAGATCCAGGTGTTCATACAGACGGACAGACGGACAGACTGACAGACGGACAGACGGACAGACGGACATGGCTATATCGTCTCGGCTGTTGACGCTGATCAAGAATATATATACTTTATGGGGTCGAAGATGCCTCCTTCTGCCTGTTACACACATTTTCTGTTGGCACTAAGTCATAATACCCTTCTACCCTATGGGTAGCGGGTATAAAAAGACTACCTTTCGGAAAACGTGTCACAAAAACAGTCTTCCTTTCGGAAAACGTGTCACAAAACCTCTATGGAGGAGTGGTGTCGCGCAAGGCATGATATATGAAAAAAATTTCAAATATTCAATTTATTTGACCGTGGAGTAATATGTTGCCGGTATAGGTCACATATTATATTGATTGATAAAATATTGAAGTTAAATGTTTTATTCTTAAATGAATGCAACAAAATGCTATATTGCAAGATGTTAATCAATACAAGTGTGTCTCAAAAAAAAATTTTTCACATGTCAAAACTTTATCATTTTGATATATTCATAACAGCTATAAATTTCACATGTGAAATAAATTGCTTAAGAAATATAAAATTTACATGCAAAAAAAATTTTATTTGAGAAAATTTCTATAAGAAAAAAGACTACCTTTCGGAAAACGTGTCACAAAACCTTTGTAGGGAAGTAGTTTCACGCAAGCAACGAAAGATGAAAAAATTGTAACATGTGAAACTTATATGACTGTGAAGTGGTCTGTGTCAAATATAGTAATTTTTCACATGTAAACACAATATCTCATATTGACACAATATTTAAAAACAAAATTATTCATATTGAATATCATTAAAGTTATAAAAGTCATGAATAATTTACATGTGAAAAAAATTTCATTTAAAAAAAAGTTTCATATGAAAACAGTCTACCTTTCGGAAAACGTGTCACAAAACCTTTGTAGGGAAGTAGTGTCGCGCAAGCAACGTAATATGAAAAAATTGTAACATGTGAAACTTATATGACTGTGAAGTGGTCTGTGTCAAATATAGTAATTTTTCACATGTGAACACAATATCTCATATTGACACAATATTTAAAAACAAAATTATTCATATTGAATATCATTAAAGTTATAAAAGTCATGAAAAATTTACATGTGAAAAAAATTTTCTTTGAAAAAAAGTTTCATATGAAAAAAGTTCACCTTTTTGAAAACGTGTCAAAAAACTTCTAAGGAGGAGTGGTGCCGCGCAAGGCATGATATATGAAAAAAATTTCACATATGAAATTCATATGACCGTGGAGTAATATGTTGCCGGCATAGGTCACATATTATAGGGATTGATAAAATATTAAGTTAAATGTTTTATTATTAAATTAATGCAACATAATGCTATATTGGAAGATAGTAATCAATACAAGTGTGTCTCAAAAAAAATGTTTCACATGTCAAACTATATCATTTTGATATATTCATAAGAGTTATAAATTTCACATGTGAAATAAATTGCTTAAGAAATAAAAAATTTACAATGAAAAAAAATTTTATTCGAGAAAATTTCTATATGAAAAAAGTCAACCTTTCGGAAAACGTGTCACAAAACCTCTATAGGGGAGTTTCGTCGCGCAAGGCATGTTATATGAAAAAAATTTCACATGTGAAATTCATATGACCGTGGAGTAATATATTGCCGACATAGGTCACATATTATATGTATTGATAAAATATTGAAGTTAAATGTTTTATTATTAAATTAATGCAACATAAAGCTATATTGAAAAATGGTAATCAATACAAGTGTATCTCAAAAAAAATGTTTCACATGTTAAGACTATACCATTTTGATATATTCATAAGAGCTATAATTATCACATGTGAAATAAATTGCTTAAGAAATATAAAATTAACATGTGAAAAAAAATTTCATTTGAGAAAAAGTTTCATATGAAAAAAAGTCACATTTCGGAAAACGTGTCACAAAACCTCTATAGGGGAGTGGTGTCGCGCAAGGCATGTTATATGAAAAAAATGTCACATATGAAGTTGATATGACCGTGGAGTAATATATTGCCGGCATAGATCACATATTATATGGATTGATAAAATATTAAGTTAAATGTTTTATTATTAAATTAGTGCAACATAAAGCTATATTGGAAGATGGTACTCAATACAAGTGTGTCTCAAAAAAAAGGTTTCACATGTTAAAACTATATCATTTTGATATATTCATAAGAGCTATAATTATCACATGTGAAATAAATTGTTTAGGAAATAAAAAATTTACATGCAAACAAAATTTTATTTGAGAAAATTTCTATATGAAAAAAGGCTACCTTTCGGAAAACGTGTCACAAAACCTCTATAGGGGAGTGGCGTCGCGCAAGGCATGTTATATGAAAAAAAATTCACATATGAAATTCATTTGACCGTGGAGTAATATATTGCCGGCATAGGTCACATATTATATGTATTGATAAAATATTGAAGTTAAATGTTTTATTATTAAATTAATGCAACATAATGCCATATTGCATGATGGTACTCAATACAAGTGTGTCTCAAAAAAAAATGTTTCACATGTAAAAACTACATCATTTTGATGTATTCACAAGAGTTTTAAATTTCACATGTGAAATAAATTGCTTAAGAAATATAAAATTTACATGCAAAAAAAATTTTATTTGAGAAAATTTCTATAAGAAAAAAGACTACCTTTCGGAAAACGTGTCACAAAACCTTTATAGGGAAGTAGTGTCGCGCAAGCAACGTAATATGAAAAAATTGTAACATGTGAAACTCATATGACTGTGAAGTGGTCTGTGTCAAATATAGTAATTTTTCACATGTAAACACAATATCTCATATTGACACAATATTTAAAAACAAAATTATTCATATTGAATATCATTAAAGTTATAAAAGTCATGAAAAATTTTCATGTGAAAAAAATTTCCTTTAAAAAAAAGTTTCATATGAAAACAGTCTTCCTTTCGGAAAACGTGTCACAAAACCTCTATGGAGGAGTGGTGTCGCGCAAGGCATGATATATGAAAAAATTTCAAATATTAAATTCATTTGACCTTGGAGTAATATGTTGCCGGCATAGGTCACATATTATATTGATTGATAAAATATTGAAGTTAAATGTTTTATTATTAAATTAATGCAACATATGACTGTGAAGTGGTGTGTGTAAAATATAGTAATTTTTCACATGTAAACACAATATCTCATATTGACACAAAATTTGAAAACAAAATTATTTATATTGAATGTCATTAAATTTATTAAAGTCATGCAAATTTTGCATATGAAAAAGATTTCCTTTGAGAAAAAGTTGCATATGAAAAGGTCACCTTTCGGAAAACGTGTCACAAAACCTCTATGGAGGAGTAGCGTCGCGCAAGGCATTATATATGAAAAAAATTTCACATATGAAATTCATATGACCGTGGAGTAATATATTGCCGGCATAGGAAACATATTATAGGGATTGATAAACATTTAAGTTAAATGTTTTATTATTAAATTAGTGCAACATAAAGCTATATTACAAGATGGTAATCAATACAAGTGTGTCTCAAAAAAAATGTTTCACATGTTAAAACTACATCATTTTGATATATTCATAAGAGCTATAAATTTCACATATGAAATAAATTGCTTAAGAAATATAAAATTAATATGTGCAAAACAATTTTATTTGAGAAAATTTCTATATGAAAAAAGGCTACCTTTCGGAAAACGTGTCACAAAACCTCTATAGGGGAGTGTGGTCGCGCAAGGCATGTTATATGAAAAAAATTTCACATATGAAATTCATATGACCGTGGAGTAATATATTGCCGGCATAGGTCACATATTAATTGGATTGATAAAATATTGAAGTTAAATGTTTTATTATTAAATGAATGCAACTTATGCCATATTGCATGATGGTACTCAATACAAGTGTGTCACAAAAATAAATGTTTACCATGTTAAAACTACATCATTTCGATATATTCACAAGAGTTATAAATTTCACATGTGAAATAAATTGCTTAAGAAATATAAAATTTACATGCAACAAAAATTTTATTTGAGAAAATTTTTAAATGAAAAAAGACTACCTTTCGGAAAACGTGTCACAAAACCTTTGTAGGGAAGTAGTGTCGCGCAAGCAACGTAATATGAAAAAATTTTAACATGTGAAACTCAAATGACTGTGAAGTGGTGTGTGTCAAATATAGTAATTTTCACATGTGAACTCAATATCTCATATTGACACAATATTTAAAAACAAAATTATTCGTATTAAATATCATTAAAGTTATAAAAGTCATGAAAAATTTACATGTGAAAAAAATTTCCTTTGAAAAAAAGTTTCATATGAAAAAAGGTCACCTTTCGAAAAACGTGTCAAAAAACCTCTAATGAGGAGTGGTGTCGCGCAAGGCATGATATATGAAAAAAATTTCAAATATTAAATTCATATGACCGTGCAGTAATATGTTGCCGGCATAGGTCACATATTATATGGATTGATAAAATATTGAAGTTAAATGTTTTATTATTAAATTAATGCAACAAAATGCTATATTGCTAGATGGTACTCAATAAAAGTGTGTCTCAAAAAAAAATGTTTCACATGTTAAAACTACATCATTTTGATATATTCATAAGAGTTATAAATTTCACTCATGAAATAAATTGCTTAAGAAATATAAAATTAATATGTGCAAAACAATTTTATTTGAGAAAATTTCTATAAGAAAAAAGGCTACCTTTCGGAAAACGTGTCACAAATAGGGGGGTGGTGTCGCGCAAGGCATATTATATGACAAAAATGTCACATATGAAATTCATATGACCGTGGAGTAATATATTGCCGGCATAGGTCACATATTATATGGATTGATAAAATATTAAGTTAAATGTTTTATTATTAAATTAATGCAACATAAAGCTATATTGGAAGATGGTAATCAATACAAGTGTGTCTCAAAAAAAAGGTTTCACATGTTAAAACTATATCATTTTGATATATTCATAAGAGCTATAAATTTCACTCATGAAATAAATTGCTTAAGAAATATAAAATTAATATGTGCAAAACAATTTTATTTGAGAAAATTTCTATAAGAAAAAAGGCTACCTTTCGGAAAACGTGTCACAAATAGGGGAGTGGCGTCGCGCAAGGCATGTTATATGAAAAAAAATTCACATATGAAATTCATTTGACCGTGGAGTAATATATTGCCGGCATAGGTCACATATTATATGTATTGATAAAATATTGAAGTTAAATGTTTTATTATTAAATTAATGCAACATAATGCCATATTGCATGATGGTACTCAATACAAGTGTGTCTCAAAAAAAAATGTTTCACATGTAAAAACTACATCATTTTGATGTATTCACAAGAGTTTTAAATTTCACATGTGAAATAAATTGCTTAAGAAATATAAAATTTACATGCAAAAATAATTTTATTTGAGAAAATTTCTATAAGAAAAAAGACTACCTTTCGGAAAACGTGTCACAAAACCTTTGTAGGGAAGTAGTTTCACGCAAGCAACGAAAGATGAAAAAATTGTAACATGTGAAACTTATATGACTGTGAAGTGGTCTGTGTCAAATATAGTAATTTTTCACATGTAAACACAATATCTCATATTGACACAATATTTAAAAACAAAATTATTCATATTGAATATCATTAAAGTTATAAAAGTCATGAATAATTTACATGTGAAAAAAATTTCATTTAAAAAAAAGTTTCATATGAAAACAGTCTACCTTTCGGAAAACGTGTCACAAAACCTTTGTAGGGAAGTAGTGTCGCGCAAGCAACGTAATATGAAAAAATTGTAACATGTGAAACTTATATGACTGTGAAGTGGTCTGTGTCAAATATAGTAATTTTTCACATGTGAACACAATATCTCATATTGACACAATATTTAAAAACAAAATTATTCATATTGAATATCATTAAAGTTATAAAAGTCATGAAAAATTTACATGTGAAAAAAATTTTCTTTGAAAAAAAGTTTCATATGAAAAAAGTTCACCTTTTTGAAAACGTGTCAAAAAACTTCTAAGGAGGAGTGGTGCCGCGCAAGGCATGATATATGAAAAAAATTTCACATATGAAATTCATATGACCGTGGAGTAATATGTTGCCGGCATAGGTCACATATTATAGGGATTGATAAAATATTAAGTTAAATGTTTTATTATTAAATTAATGCAACACAATGCTATATTGGAAGATAGTAATCAATACAAGTGTGTCTCAAAAAAAATGTTTCACATGTCAAACTATATCATTTTGATATATTCATAAGAGTTATAAATTTCACATGTGAAATAAATTGCTTAAGAAATAAAAAATTTACAATGAAAAAAAATTTTATTCGAGAAAATTTCTATATGAAAAAAGTCAACCTTTCGGAAAACGTGTCACAAAACCTCTATAGGGGAGTTTCGTCGCGCAAGGCATGTTATATGAAAAAAATTTCACATGTGAAATTCATATGACCGTGGAGTAATATATTGCCGACATAGGTCACATATTATATGTATTGATAAAATATTGAAATTAAATGTTTTATTATTAAATTAATGCAACATAAAGCTATATTGAAAAATGGTAATCAATACAAGTGTATCTCAAAAAAAATGTTTCACATGTTAAGACTATACCATTTTGATATATTCATAAGAGCTATAATTATCACATGTGAAATAAATTGCTTAAGAAATATAAAATTAACATGTGAAAAAAAATTTCATTTGAGAAAAAGTTTCATATGAAAAAAAGTCACATTTCGGAAAACGTGTCACAAAACCTCTATAGGGGAGTGGTGTCGCGCAAGGCATGTTATATGAAAACAAGTAAGAAAGCTACAGTCGAGAGTGCTCGACCGTATGATACCGCAACCCATTTCGAGAAAAAACAAAAAAATTAAATTATATTTAAACAAAAAACATACCAAATATACTAAAACTTGTTTTTTTGTATATATTTGAAAATAGCGGGTAAAATACCGCAACACCGTTATGGTCACACTGTCAACTAAACAAACAAAGCGCGGGCAGCTGCAAGTGAATTTTGCATATAAAATTGATTCTTTAATAACTTTCTTGTTTTTCATTCGATCTCAACCAAATTCACAGGAATCATTTAGAATATAATTATTATTATGCATACCAAAATTCAATGCTCTAGGTCTATTATTACGGCTTTTACAGTCTTTTGGGGGCGGAAAGGGGCGTGGCATCCAACTTTTGAAATAAACTTGATCTGCGTAGGACATATAGGAGTACTGTCCCCAAATTTGGTAGCTCTAGCTCTTATAGTCTCTGAGATCTAGGTGTTCATACAGACGGACAGACGGACAGACGGACAGACGGACAGACGGACAGACGGACATGGCTATATCGTCTCGGCTGTTGACACTGATCAAGAATATATATAGTTTATGTGGTCGGAGATGCCTCCTTCTGCCTGTTACATACATTTTCTGTTGGCACTAAGTTATAATACCCTTCTACCCTATGGGTAGCGGGTATAAAAATGTCACATATGAAGTTGATATGACCGTGGAGTAATATATTGCCGGCATAGATCACATATTATATGGATTGATAAAATATTAAGTTAAATGTTTTATTATTAAATTAGTGCAACATAAAGCTATATTGGAAGATGGTACTCAATACAAGTGTGTCTCAAAAAAAAGGTTTCACATGTTAAAACTATATCATTTTGATATATTCATAAGAGCTATAATTATCACATGTGAAATAAATTGTTTATTAAATAAAAAATTTACATGCAAACAAAATTTTATTTGAGAAAATTTCTATATGAAAAAAGGCTACCTTTCGGAAAACGTGTCACAAAACCTCTATAGGGGAGTGGCGTCGCGCAAGGCATGTTATATGAAAAAAAATTCACATATGAAATTCATTTGACCGTGGAGTAATATATTGCCGGCATAGGTCACATATTATATGTATTGATAAAATATTGAAGTTAAATGTTTTATTATTAAATTAATGCAACATAATGCCATATTGCATGATGGTACTCAATACAAGTGTGTCTCAAAAAAAAATGTTTCACATGTAAAAACTACATCATTTTGATGTATTCACAAGAGTTTTAAATTTCACATGTGAAATAAATTGCTTAAGAAATATAAAATTTACATGCAAAAAAAATTTTATTTGAGAAAATTTCTATAAGAAAAAAGACTACCTTTCGGAAAACGTGTCACAAAACCTTTATAGGGAAGTAGTGTCGCGCAAGCAACGTAATATGAAAAAATTGTAACATGTGAAACTCATATGACTGTGAAGTGGTCTGTGTCAAATATAGTAATTTTTCACATGTAAACACAATATCTCATATTGACACAATATTTAAAAACAAAATTATTCATATTGAATATCATTAAAGTTATAAAAGTCATGAAAAATTTTCATGTGAAAAAAATTTCCTTTAAAAAAAAGTTTCATATGAAAACAGTCTTCCTTTCGGAAAACGTGTCACAAAACCTCTATGGAGGAGTGGTGTCGCGCAAGGCATGATATATGAAAAAATTTCAAATATTAAATTCATTTGACCTTGGAGTAATATGTTGCCGGCATAGGTCACATATTATATTGATTGATAAAATATTGAAGTTAAATGTTTTATTATTAAATTAATGCAACATATGACTGTGAAGTGGTGTGTGTAAAATATAGTAATTTTTCACATGTAAACACAATATCTCATATTGACACAAAATTTGAAAACAAAATTATTTATATTGAATGTCATTAAATTTATTAAAGTCATGCAAATTTTGCATATGAAAAAGATTTCCTTTGAGAAAAAGTTGCATATGAAAAGGTCACCTTTCGGAAAACGTGTCACAAAACCTCTATGGAGGAGTAGCGTCGCGCAAGGCATTATATATGAAAAAAATTTCACATATGAAATTCATATGACCGTGGAGTAATATATTGCCGGCATAGGAAACATATTATAGGGATTGATAAACATTTAAGTTAAATGTTTTATTATTAAATTAGTGCAACATAAAGCTATATTACAAGATGGTAATCAATACAAGTGTGTCTCAAAAAAAATGTTTCACATGTTAAAACTACATCATTTTGATATATTCATAAGAGCTATAAATTTCACATATGAAATAAATTGCTTAAGAAATATAAAATTAATATGTGCAAAACAATTTTATTTGAGAAAATTTCTATATGAAAAAAGGCTACCTTTCGGAAAACGTGTCACAAAACCTCTATAGGGGAGTGTGGTCGCGCAAGGCATGTTATATGAAAAAAATTTCACATATGAAATTCATATGACCGTGGAGTAATATATTGCCGGCATAGGTCACATATTAATTGGATTGATAAAATATTGAAGTTAAATGTTTTATTATTAAATGAATGCAACTTATGCCATATTGCATGATGGTACTCAATACAAGTGTGTCACAAAAATAAATGTTTACCATGTTAAAACTACATCATTTCGATATATTCACAAGAGTTATAAATTTCACATGTGAAATAAATTGCTTAAGAAATATAAAATTTACATGCAACAAAAATTTTATTTGAGAAAATTTTTATATGAAAAAAGACTACCTTTCGGAAAACGTGTCACAAAACCTTTGTAGGGAAGTAGTGTCGCGCAAGCAACGTAATATGAAAAAATTTTAACATGTGAAACTCAAATGACTGTGAAGTGGTGTGTGTCAAATATAGTAATTTTCACATGTGAACTCAATATCTCATATTGACACAATATTTAAAAACAAAATTATTCGTATTAAATATCATTAAAGTTATAAAAGTCATGAAAAATTTACATGTGAAAAAAATTTCCTTTGAAAAAAAGTTTCATATGAAAAAAGGTCACCTTTCGAAAAACGTGTCAAAAAACCTCTAATGAGGAGTGGTGTCGCGCAAGGCATGATATATGAAAAAAATTTCAAATATTAAATTCATATGACCGTGCAGTAATATGTTGCCGGCATAGGTCACATATTATATGGATTGATAAAATATTGAAGTTAAATGTTTTATTATTAAATTAATGCAACAAAATGCTATATTGCTAGATGGTACTCAATAAAAGTGTGTCTCAAAAAAAAATGTTTCACATGTTAAAACTACATCATTTTGATATATTCATAAGAGTTATAAATTTCACTCATGAAATAAATTGCTTAAGAAATATAAAATTAATATGTGCAAAACAATTTTATTTGAGAAAATTTCTATAAGAAAAAAGGCTACCTTTCGGAAAACGTGTCACAAATAGGGGGGTGGTGTCGCGCAAGGCATATTATATGACAAAAATGTCACATATGAAATTCATATGACCGTGGAGTAATATATTGCCGGCATAGGTCACATATTATATGGATTGATAAAATATTAAGTTAAATGTTTTATTATTAAATTAATGCAACATAAAGCTATATTGGAAGATGGTAATCAATACAAGTGTGTCTCAAAAAAAAGGTTTCACATGTTAAAACTATATCATTTTGATATATTCATAAGAGCTATAAATTTCACTCATGAAATAAATTGCTTAAGAAATATAAAATTAATATGTGCAAAACAATTTTATTTGAGAAAATTTCTATAAGAAAAAAGGCTACCTTTCGGAAAACGTGTCACAAATAGGGGAGTGGCGTCGCGCAAGGCATGTTATATGAAAAAAAATTCACATATGAAATTCATTTGACCGTGGAGTAATATATTGCCGGCATAGGTCACATATTATATGTATTGATAAAATATTGAAGTTAAATGTTTTATTATTAAATTAATGCAACATAATGCCATATTGCATGATGGTACTCAATACAAGTGTGTCTCAAAAAAAAATGTTTCACATGTTAAAACTATATCATTTTGATATATTCATAAGAGCTATAATTATCACATGTGAAATAAATTGCTTAGGAAATAAAAAATGTACATGCAAAAAAAATTTATTTGAGAAAATTTCTATATGAAAAAAGGCTACCTTTCGGAAAACGTGTCACAAAACCTTTGTAGGGAAGTAGTGTCGCGCAAGCAACGAAATATGCAAAATTGTAACATGTGAAACTCATATGACTGTGAAGTGGTGTGTGTAAAATATAGTAATTTTTCACATGTAAACACAATATCTCATATTGACACAAAATTTGAAAACAAAATTATTCATATTGAATATCATAAAATTTATAAAATTCACGCAAATTTTGCATGTGAAAAAAATTTTATTTGAAAAAAAGTTTCATATGAAAAAAGTCTACCTTTCGGAAAACGTGTTACAAAACCTCTATGGAGGAGTAGCGTCGGGCAAGGCATGATATATGAAAAAATTTCAAATATTAAATTCATTTGACCGTGGAGTAATATATTGCCGGCATAGGTCACATATTATATTGATTGATAAAATATTGAAGTTAAATGTTTTATTATTAAATTAATGCAACAAAATGCTATATTGCAAGATGTTAATCAATACAAGTGTGTCTCAAAAAAAAATTTTTCACATGTTAAAACTTTATCATTTTGATATATTCATAAGAGCTATAATTATCACATGTGAAATAAATTGCTTAAGAAATAAAAAATTTACATTCAAACAAAATTTTATTTGAGAAAATTTCTATATGAAAAAAGACAACCTTTCGGAAAACGTGTCACAAAACCTCTATAGGGGAGTGGCGTCGCGCAAGGCATGTTTTATGAAAAAAATTTCACATATGAAATTCATATGACCGTGGAGTAATATATTGCCGGCATAGGTCACATATTAATTGGATCGATAAAATATTGAAGTTAAATGTTTTATTTTTAAATTAATGCAACATAAAGCTATATTGAAAAATGGTAATCAATACAAGTGTATCTCAAAAAAAATGTTTCACATGTTAAGACTATAGCGATTTGATATACTCATAAGAGCTATAATTATCACATGTGAAATAAATTGCTTAAGAAATAAAAAATTTACATGCAAAAAAAATTTTATTTGAGAAAATTTCTATAAGAAAAAAGACTACCTTTCGGAAAACGTGTCACAAAACCTTTATAGGGAAGTAGTGTCGCGCAAGCAACGAAATATGAAAAATTTGTAACATGTCAAACTCATATGACTGTGAAGTGGTGTGTCAAATATAGTAATTTTTCACATGTAAACACAATATCTCATATTGACACAATATTTAAAAACAAAATTATTCATATTGAAAATCATTAAAGTTATAAAAGTCATGAAAAATGTACATGTGAAAAAAATTTCATTTGAAAAAAAGTTTCATATGGAAAATGTCTACCTTTCGGAAAACGTGTCACAAAACCTTTGTAGGGTAGTAGTTTCGCGCAAGTAACGAAATATGCAAAATTGTAACATGTGAAACTCATATGACTGTGAAGTGGTGTGTGTAAAATATAGTAATTTTTTACATGTATACACAATATCTCATATTGACACAAAATTTGAAAACAAAATTATTTATATTGAATGTCATTAAATTTATTAAAGTCATGCAAATTTTGCATATGAAAAAGATTTCCTTTGAGAAAAAGTTGCATATGAAAAAAGGTCACCTTTCGGAAAACGTGTCACAAAACCTCTATGGAGGAATAGCGTCGCGCAAGGCATTATATATGAAAAAAATTTCACATATGAAATTCATATGACCGTGGAGTAATATATTGCCGGCATAGGACGCATATTATAGAGATTGATAAACATTTAAGTTAAATGTTTTATTATTAAATTAGTGCAACATAAAGCTATATTACAAGATGGTAATCAATACAAGTGTGTCTCAAAAAAAATGTTTCACATGTTAAAACTACATCATTTTGATATATTCATAAGAGCTATAAATTTCACATATGAAATAAATTGCTTAAGAAATATAAAATTAATATGTGCAAAACAATTTTATTTGAGAAAATTTCTATATGAAAAAAGGCTACCTTTCCGAAAACGTGTCACAAAACCTCTATGGAGGAGTGGTGTCGCGCAAGGCATGTTATATGAAAAAAATGTCACATATGAAGTTGATATGACCGTGGAGTAATATATTGCCGGCATAGATCACATATTATATGGATTGATAAAATATTAAGTTAAATGTTTTATTATTAAATTAGTGCAACATAAAGCTATATTGGAAGATGGTACTCAATACAAGTGTGTCTCAAAAAAAAGGTTTCACATGTTAAAACTATATCATTTTGATATATTCATAAGAGCTATAATTATCACATGTGAAATAAATTGTTTAGGAAATAAAACATTTACATGCAAACAAAATTTTATTTGAGAAAATTTCTATATGAAAAAAGGCTACCTTTCGGAAAACGTGTCACAAAACCTCTATAGCGGAGTGGCGTCGCGCAAGGCATGTTATATGAAAAAAAATTCACATATGAAATTCATTTGACCGTGGAGTAATATATTGCCGGCATAGGTCACATATTATATGTATTGATAAAATATTGAAGTTAAATGTTTTATTATTAAATTAATGCAACATAATGCCATATTGCATGATGGTACTCAATACAAGTGTGTCTCAAAAAAAAATGTTTCACATGTAAAAACTACATCATTTTGATGTATTCACAAGAGTTTTAAATTTCACATGTGAAATAAATTGCTTAAGAAATATAAAATTTACATGCAAAAAAAATTTTATTTGAGAAAATTTCTATAAGAAAAAAGACTACCTTTCGGAAAACGTGTCACAAAACCTTTATAGGGAAGTAGTGTCGCGCAAGCAACGTAATATGAAAAAATTGTAACATGTGAAACTCATATGACTGTGAAGTGGTCTGTGTCAAATATAGTAATTTTTCACATGTAAACACAATATCTCATATTGACACAATATTTAAAAACAAAATTATTCATATTGAATATCATTAAAGTTATAAAAGTCATGAAAAATTTTCATGTGAAAAAAATTTCCTTTAAAAAAAAGTTTCATATGAAAACAGTCTTCCTTTCGGAAAACGTGTCACAAAACCTCTATGGAGGAGTGGTGTCGCGCAAGGCATGATATATGAAAAAATTTCAAATATTAAATTCATTTGACCTTGGAGTAATATGTTGCCGGCATAGGTCACATATTATATTGATTGATAAAATATTGAAGTTAAATGTTTTATTATTAAATTAATGCAACATATGACTGTGAAGTGGTGTGTGTAAAATATAGTAATTTTTCACATGTAAACACAATATCTCATATTGACACAAAATTTGAAAACAAAATTATTTATATTGAATGTCATTAAATTTATTAAAGTCATGCAAATTTTGCATATGAAAAAGATTTCCTTTGAGAAAAAGTTGCATATGAAAAGGTCACCTTTCGGAAAACGTGTCACAAAACCTCTATGGAGGAGTAGCGTCGCGCAAGGCATTATATATGAAAAAAATTTCACATATGAAATTCATATGACCGTGGAGTAATATATTGCCGGCATAGGACACATATTATAGGGATTGATAAACATTTAAGTTAAATGTTTTATTATTAAATTAGTGCAACATAAAGCTATATTACAAGATGGTAATCAATACAAGTGTGTCTCAAAAAAAATGTTTCACATGTTAAAACTACATCATTTTGATATATTCATAAGAGCTATAAATTTCACATATGAAATAAATTGCTTAAGAAGTATAAAATTAATATGTGCAAAACAATTTTATTTGAGAAAATTTCTATATGAAAAAAGGCTACCTTTCCGAAAACGTGTCACAAAACCTCTATAGGGGAGTGTGGTCGCGCAAGGCATGTTATATGAACAAAATTTCACATATGAAATTCATATGACCGTGGAGTAATATATTGCCGGCATAGGTCACATATTAATTGGATTGATAAAATATTGAAGTTAAATGTTTTATTATTAAATGAATGCAACTTATGCCATATTGCATGATGGTACTCAATACAAGTGTGTCACAAAAATAAATGTTTACCATGTTAAAACTACATCATTTCGATATATTCACAAGAGTTATAAATTTCACATGTGAAATAAATTGCTTAAGAAATATAAAATTTACATGCAACAAAAATTTTATTTGAGAAAATTTTTATATGAAAAAAGACTACCTTTCGGAAAACGTGTCACAAAACCTTTGTAGGGAAGTAGTGTCGCGCAAGCAACGTAATATGAAAAAATTTTAACATGTGAAACTCAAATGACTGTGAAGTGGTGTGTGTCAAATATAGTAATTTTCACATGTGAACTCAATATCTCATATTGACACAATATTTAAAAACAAAATTATTCGTATTAAATATCATTAAAGTTATAAAAGTCATGAAAAATTTACATGTGAAAAAAATTTCCTTTGAAAAAAAGTTTCATATGAAAAAAGGTCACCTTTCGAAAAACGTGTCAAAAAACCTCTAATGAGGAGTGGTGTCGCGCAAGGCATGATATATGAAAAAAATTTCAAATATTAAATTCATATGACCGTGCAGTAATATGTTGCCGGCATAGGTCACATATTATATGGATTGATAAAATATTGAAGTTAAATGTTTTATTATTAAATTAATGCAACAAAATGCTATATTGCTAGATGGTACTCAATAAAAGTGTGTCTCAAAAAAAAATGTTTCACATGTTAAAACTACATCATTTTGATATATTCATAAGAGTTATAAATTTCACTCATGAAATAAATTGCTTAAGAAATATAAAATTAATATGTGCAAAACAATTTTATTTGAGAAAATTTCTATAAGAAAAAAGGCTACCTTTCGGAAAACGTGTCACAAATAGGGGGGTGGTGTCGCGCAAGGCATATTATATGACAAAAATGTCACATATGAAATTCATATGACCGTGGAGTAATATATTGCCGGCATAGGTCACATATTATATGGATTGATAAAATATTAAGTTAAATGTTTTATTATTAAATTAATGCAACATAAAGCTATATTGGAAGATGGTAATCAATACAAGTGTGTCTCAAAAAAAAGGTTTCACATGTTAAAACTATATCATTTTGATATATTCATAAGAGCTATAAATTTCACTCATGAAATAAATTGCTTAAGAAATATAAAATTAATATGTGCAAAACAATTTTATTTGAGAAAATTTCTATAAGAAAAAAGGCTACCTTTCGGAAAACGTGTCACAAATAGGGGAGTGGCGTCGCGCAAGGCATGTTATATGAAAAAAAATTCACATATGAAATTCATTTGACCGTGGAGTAATATATTGCCGGCATAGGTCACATATTATATGTATTGATAAAATATTGAAGTTAAATGTTTTATTATTAAATTAATGCCACATAATGCCATATTGCATGATGGTACTCAATACAAGTGTGTCTCAAAAAAAAATGTTTCACATGTAAAAACTACATCATTTTGATGTATTCACAAGAGTTTTAAATTTCACATGTGAAATAAATTGCTTAAGAAATATAAAATTTACATGCAAAAATAATTTTATTTGAGAAAATTTCTATAAGAAAAAAGACTACCTTTCGGAAAACGTGTCACAAAACCTTTATAGGGAAGTAGTGTCGCGCAAGCAACGTAATATGAAAAAATTGTAACATGTGAAACTCATATGACTGTGAAGTGGTCTGTGTCAAATATAGTAATTTTTCACATGTAAACACAATATCTCATATTGACACAATATTTAAAAACAAAATTATTCATATTGAATATCATTAAAGTTATAAAAGTCATGAAAAATTTTCATGTGAAAAAAATTTCCTTTAAAAAAAAGTTTCATATGAAAACAGTCTTCCTTTCGGAAAACGTGTCACAAAACCTCTATGGAGGAGTGGTGTCGCGCAAGGCATGATATATGAAAAAATTGCAAATATTAAATTCATTTGACCTTGGAGTAATATGTTGCCGGCATAGGTCACATATTATATTGATTGATAAAATATTGAAGTTAAATGTTTTATTATTAAATTAATGCAACATATGACTGTGAAGTGGTGTGTGTAAAATATAGTAATTTTTCACATGTAAACACAATATCTCATATTGACACAAAATTTGAAAACAAAATTATTTATATTGAATGTCATTAAATTTATTAAAGTCATGCAAATTTTGCATATGAAAAAGATTTCCTTTGAGAAAAAGTTGCATATGAAAAGGTCACCTTTCGGAAAACGTGTCACAAAACCTCTATGGAGGAGTAGCGTCGCGCAAGGCATGATATATGAAAAAAAATTTCAAATATTAAATTCATATGACCGTGCAGTAATATGTTGCCGGCATAGGTCACATATTATATGGATTGATAAAATATTGAAGTTAAATGTTTTATTATTAAATTAATGCAACAAAATGCTATATTGCTAGATGGTACTCAATAAAAGTGTGTCTCAAAAAAAAATGTTTCACATGTTAAAACTACATCATTTTGATATATTCATAAGAGCTATAAATTTCACTCATGAAATAAATTGCTTAAGAAATATAAAATTAATATGTGCAAAACAATTTTATTTGAGAAAATTTCTATAAGAAAAAAGGCTACCTTTCGGAAAACGTGTCACAAATAGGGGAGTGGTGTCGCACAAGGCATATTATATGACAAAAATGTCACATATGAAATTCATATGACCGTGGAGTAATATATTGCCGGCATAGGTCACATATTATATGGATTGATAAAATATTAAGTTAAATGTTTTATTATTAAATTAATGCAACATAAAGCTATATTGGAAGATGGTAATCAATACAAGTGTGTCTCAAAAAAAAGGTTTCACATGTTAAAACTATATCATTTTGATATATTCATAAGAGCTATAATTATCACATGTGAAATAAATTGCTTAGGAAATAAAAAATGTACATGCAAAAAAAATTTATTTGAGAAAATTTCTATATGAAAAAAGGCTACCTTTCGGAAAACGTGTCACAAAACCTTTGTAGGGAAGTAGTGTCGCGCAAGCAACGAAATATGCAAAATTTTAACATGTGAAACTCATATGACTGTGAAGTGGTGTGTGTAAAATATAGTAATTTTTCACATGTAAACACAATATCTCATATTGACACAAAATTTGAAAACAAAATTATTCATATTGAATATCATAAAATTTATAAAATTCACGCAAATTTTGCATGTGAAAAAAATTTTATTTGAAAAAAAGTTTCATATGAAAAAAGTCTACCTTTCGGAAAACGTGTTACAAAACCTCTATGGAGGAGTAGCGTCGGGCAAGGCATGATATATGAAAAAATTTCAAATATTAAATTCATTTGACCGTGGAGTAATATATTGCCGGCATAGGTCACATATTATATTGATTGATAAAATATTGAAGTTAAATGTTTTATTATTAAATTAATGCAACAAAATGCTATATTGCAAGATGTTAATCAATACAAGTGTGTCTCAAAAAAAAAATTTTCACATGTTAAAACTTTATCATTTTGATATATTCATAAGAGCTATAATTATCACATGTGAAATAAATTGCTTAAGAAATAAAAAATTTACATTCAAACAAAATTTTATTTGAGAAAATTTCTATATGAAAAAAGACAACCTTTCGGAAAACGTGTCACAAAACCTCTATAGGGGAGTGGCGTCGCGCAAGGCATGTTTTATGAAAAAAATTTCACATATGAACTTCATATGACCGTGGAGTAATATATTGCCGGCATAGGTCACATATTATATGTATTGATAAAATATTGAAATTAAATGTTTTATTATTAAATTAATGCAACATAAAGCTATATTGAAAAATGGTAATCAATACAAGTGTATCTCAAAAAAAATGTTTCACATGTTAAGACTATAGCGATTTGATATACTCATAAGAGCTATAATTATCACATGTGAAATAAATTGCTTAAGAAATAAAAAATTTACATGCAAAAAAAATTTTATTTGAGAAAATTTCTATAAGAAAAAAGACTACCTTTCGGAAAACGTGTCACAAAACCTTTATAGGGAAGTAGTGTCGCGCAAGCAACGAAATATGAAAAATTTGTAACATGTCAAACTCATATGACTGTGAAGTGGTGTGTCAAATATAGTAATTTTTCACATGTAAACACAATATCTCATATTGACACAATATTTAAAAACAAAATTATTCATATTGAAAATCATTAAAGTTATAAAAGTCATGAAAAATGTACATGTGAAAAAAATTTCATTTGAAAAAAAGTTTCATATGGAAAATGTCTACCTTTCGGAAAACGTGTCACAAAACCTTTGTAGGGTAGTAGTTTCGCGCAAGTAACGAAATATGCAAAATTGTAACATGTGAAACTCATATGACTGTGAAGTGGTGTGTGTAAAATATAGTAATTTTTTACATGTATACACAATATCTCATATTGACACAAAATTTGAAAACAAAATTATTTATATTGAATGTCATTAAATTTATTAAAGTCATGCAAATTTTGCATATGAAAAAGATTTCCTTTGAGAAAAAGTTGCATATGAAAAAAGGTCACCTTTCGGAAAACGTGTCACAAAACCTCTATGGAGGAATAGCGTCGCGCAAGGCATTATATATGAAAAAAATTTCACATATGAAATTCATATGACCGTGGAGTAATATATTGCCGGCATAGGACGCATATTATAGGGATTGATAAACATTTAAGTTAAATGTTTTATTATTAAATTAGTGCAACATAAAGCTATATTACAAGATGGTAATCAATACAAGTGTGTCTCAAAAAAAATGTTTCACATGTTAAAACTACATCATTTTGATATATTCATAAGAGCTATAAATTTCACATATGAAATAAATTGCTTAAGAAATATAAAATTAATATGTGCAAAACAATTTTATTTGAGAAAATTTCTATATGAAAAAAGGCTACCTTTCCGAAAACGTGTCACAAAACCTCTATGGAGGAGTGGTGTCGCGCAAGGCATGTTATATGAAAAAAATTTCACATATGAAATTCATATGACCGTGGAGTAATATATTGCCGGCATAGGTCACATATTAATTGGATTGATAAAATATTGAAGTTAAATGTTTTATTATTAAATGAATGCAACTTATGCCATATTGCATGATGGTACTCAATACAAGTGTGTCACAAAAATAAATGTTTACCATGTTAAAACTACATCATTTCGATATATTCACAAGAGTTATAAATTTCACATGTGAAATAAATTGCTTAAGAAATATAAAATTTACATGCAACAAAAATTTTATTTGAGAAAATTTTTATATGAAAAAAGACTACCTTTCGGAAAACATGTCACAAAACCTTTGTAGGGAAGTAGTGTCGCGCAAGCAACGTAATATGAAAAAATTTTAACATGTGAAACTCAAATGACTGTGAAGTGGTGTGTGTCAAATATAGTAATTTTCACATGTGAACTCAATATCTCATATTGACACAATATTTAAAAACAAAATTATTCGTATTAAATATCATTAAAGTTATAAAAGTCATGAAAAATTTACATGTGAAAAAAATTTCCTTTGAAAAAAAGTTTCATATGAAAAAAGGTCACCTTTCGGAAAACGTGTCAAAAAACCTCTAATGAGGAGTGGTGTCGCGCAAGGCATGATATATGAAAAAAATTTCAAATATTAAATTCATATGACCGTGCAGTAATATGTTGCCGGCATAGGTCACATATTATATGGATTGATAAAATATTGAAGTTAAATGTTTTATTATTAAATTAATGCAACAAAATGCTATATTCCAAGATGGTACTCAATAAAAGTGTGTCTCAAAAAAAAATGTTTCACATGTTAAAACTACATCATTTTGATATATTCATAAGAGCTATAAATTTCACATATGAAATAAATTGCTTAAGAAATATAAAATTAATATGTGCAAAACAATTTTATTTGAGAAAATTTCTATATGAAAAAAGGCTACCTTTCGGAAAACGTGTCACAAAACCTCTATAGGGGAGTGGTGTCGCGCAAGGCATATTATATGACAAAAATGTCACATATGAAATTCATATGACCGTGGAGTAATATATTGCCGGCATAGGTCACATATTATATGGATTGATAAAATATTAAGTTAAATGTTTTATTATTAAATTAATGCAACATAAAGCTATATTGGAAGATGGTAATCAATACAAGTGTGTCTCAAAAAAAAGGTTTCACATGTTAAAACTATATCATTTTGATATATTCATAAGAGCTATAATTATCACATGTGAAATAAATTGCTTAGGAAATAAAAAATGTACATGCAAAAACAATTTATTTGAGAAAATTTCTATATGCAAAAAGGCTACCTTTCGGAAAACGTGTCACAAAACCTTTGTAGGGAAGTAGTGTCGCGCAAGCAACGAAATATGCAAAATTGTAACATGTGAAACTCATATGACTGTGAAGTGGTGTGTGTAAAATATAGTAATTTTTCACATGTAAACACAATATCTCATATTGACACAAAATTTGAAAACAAAATTATTCATATTGAATATCATAAAATTTATAAAATTCACGCAAATTTTGCATGTGAAAAAAATTTTATTTGAAAAAAAGTTTCATATGAAAAAAGTCTACCTTTCGGAAAACGTGTTACAAAACCTCTATGGAGGAGTAGCGTCGGCAAGGCATGATATTTGAAAAAAATTTCAAATATTAAATTCATTTGACCGTGGAGTAATATATTGCCGGCATAGGTCACATATTATATTGATTGATAAAATATTGATGATAAATATTTTATTATTGAATTAATGCAACATAAAGCTATATTGCAAGATGGTACTCAATAAAAGTGTGTCTCAAAAAAAATTTTTTCACATGTTAAAACTATATCATTTTGATATATTCATAAGAGCTATAATTATCACATGTGAAATAAATTGCTTAGGAAATAAAAAATGTACATGCAAACAAAATTTTATTTGAGAAAATTTCTATAAGAAAAAATACTACCTTTCGGAAAACGTGTCACAAAACCTTTATAGGGAAGTAGTGTCGCGCGAACAACGAAATATGCAAAAATTTTAACATGTGAAACTCATATGACTGTGAAGTGGTGTGTGTCAAATATAGTAATTTTTCACATGTGAACACACTATCTCATATTGACACAAAATTTAAAAACAAAATTATTCGTATTGAATATTATTAAAGTTATAAAAGTCATGAAAAATTTACATGGGAAAAAAATTTCCTTTGAAGAAAAGTTTCATATGAAAAAAGTCTACCTTTCGGAAAAAGTGTCACAAAACCTCTATGGAGGAGTGGTGTCGCGCAAGGCATGATATATGAAAAAAATTTCAAATATTAAATTCATTTGACCGTGGAGTAATATATTGCCGGCATAGGTCACATATTATATTGATTGATAAAATATTGATGATAAATATTTTATTATTGAATTAATGCAACATAAAGCTATATTGCAAGATGGTACTCAATAAAAGTGTGTCTTAAAAAAAATTTTTTCACATGTTAAAACTATATCATTTTGATTTATTCATAAGAGCTATATTTATCACATGTGAAATAAATTGCATAAGAAATATAAAACTTACATGCAAAAAAAATTTTATTTGAGAAAATTTCTATATGAAAATAGACTACCTTTCGGAAAACGTGTCACAAAACCTTTATAGGGAAGTAGTGTCGCGCAAGCAACGAAATATGAAAAATTTGTAACCTGTCAAACTCATATGACTGTGAAGTGGTGTGTCAAATATAGTAATTTTTCACATGTAAACACAATATCTCATATTGACACAATATTTAAAAACAAAATTATTCATATTGAAAATCATTAAAGTTATAAAAGTCATGAAAAATGTACATGTGAAAAAAATTTCATTTGAAAAAAAGTTTCATATGGAAAATGTCTACCTTTCGGAAAACGTGTCACAAAACCTTTGTAGGGTAGTAGTTTCGCGCAAGTAACGAAATATGCAAAATTGTAACATGTGAAACTCATATGACTGTGAAGTGGTGTGTGTAAAATATAGTAATTTTTCACATGTAAACACAATATCTCATATTGACACAAAATTTGAAAACAAAATTATTTATATTGAATGTCATTAAATTTATTAAAGTCATGCAAATTTTGCATATGAAAAAGATTTCCTTTGAGAAAAAGTTGCATATGAAAAAAGGTTACCTTTCGGAAAACGTGTCACAAAACCTCTATGGAGGAGTAGCGTCGCGCAAGGCATTATATATGAAAAAAATTTCACATATGAAATTCATATGACCGTGGAGTAATATATTGCCGGCATAGGACGCATATTATAGGGATTGATAAACATTTAAGTTAAATGTTTTATTATTAAATTAGTGCAACATAAAGCTATATTACAAGATGGTAATCAATACAAGTGTGTCTCAAAAAAAATGTTTCACATGTTAAAACTACATCATTTTGATATATTCATAAGAGCTATAAATTTCACATATGAAATAAATTGCTTAAGAAATATAAAATTAATATGTGCAAAACAATTTTATTTGAGAAAATTTCTATATGAAAAAAGGCTACCTTTCCGAAAACGTGTCACAAAACCTCTATGGAGGAGTGGTGTCGCGCAAGGCATGTTATATGAAAAAAATTTCACATATGAAATTCATATGACCGTGGAGTAATATATTGCCGGCATAGGTCACATATTAATTGGATTGATAAAATATTGAAGTTAAATGTTTTATTATTAAATGAATGCAACTTATGCCATATTGCATGATGGTACTCAATACAAGTGTGTCACAAAAATAAATGTTTACCATGTTAAAACTACATCATTTCGATATATTCACAAGAGTTATAAATTTCACATGTGAAATAAATTGCTTAAGAAATATAAAATTTACATGCAACAAAAATTTTATTTGAGAAAATTTTTATATGAAAAAAGACTACCTTTCGGAAAACGTGTCACAAAACCTTTGTAGGGAAGTAGTGTCGCGCAAGCAACGTAATATGAAAAAATTTTAACATGTGAAACTCAAATGACTGTGAAGTGGTGTGTGTCAAATATAGTAATTTTCACATGTGAACTCAATATCTCATATTGACACAATATTTAAAAACAAAATTATTCGTATTAAATATCATTAAAGTTATAAAAGTCATGAAAAATTTACATGTGAAAAAAATTTCCTTTGAAAAAAAGTTTCATATGAAAAAAGGTCACCTTTCGGAAAACGAGTCAAAAAACCTCTAATGAGGAGTGGTGTCGCGCAAGGCATGATATATGAAAAAAATTTCAAATATTAAATTCATATGACCGTGCAGTAATATGTTGCCGGCATAGGTCACATATTATATGGATTGATAAAATATTGAAGTTAAATGTTTTATTATTAAATTAATGCAACAAAATGCTATATTGCAAGATGGTACTCAATGAAAGTGTGTCTCAAAAAAAAATGTTTCACATGTTAAAACTACATCATTTTGATATATTCATAAGAGCTATAAATTTCACATATGAAATAAATTGCTTAAGAAATATAAAATTAATATGTGCAAAACAATTTTATTTGAGAAAATTTCTATATGAAAAAAGGCTACCTTTCGGAAAACGTGTCACAAAACCTCTATAGGGGAGTGGTGTCGCGCAAGGCATATTATATGACAAAAATGTCACATATGAAATTCATATGACCGTGGAGTAATATATTGCCGGCATAGGTCACATATTATATGGATTGATAAAATATTAAGTTAAATGTTTTATTATTAAATTAATGCAACATAAAGCTATATTGGAAGATGGTAATCAATACAAGTGTGTCTCAAAAAAAAGGTTTCACATGTTAAAACTATATCATTTTGATATATTCATAAGAGCTATAATTATCACATGTGAAATAAATTGCTTAGGAAATAAAAAATGTACATGCAAAAAAAATTTATTTGAGAAAATTTCTATATGAAAAAAGACTACCTTTCGGAAAACGTGTCACAAAACCTTTGTAGGGAAGTAGTGTCGCGCAAGCAACGAAATATGCAAAATTGTAACATGTGAAACTCATATGACTGTGAAGTGGTGTGTGTCAAATATAGTAATTTTTCACATGTGAACACACTATCTCATATTGACACAAAATTTAAAAACAAAATTATTCGTATTGAATATTATTAAAGTTATAAAAGTCATGAAAAATTTACATGGGAAAAAAATTTCCTTTGAAGAAAAGTTTCATATGAAAAAAGTCTACCTTTCGGAAAAAGTGTCACAAAACCTCTATGGAGGAGTGGTGTCGCGCAAGGCATGATATATGAAAAAAATTTCAAATATTAAATTCATTTGACCGTGGAGTAATATATTGCCGGCATAGGTCACATATTATATTGATTGATAAAATATTGATGATAAATATTTTATTATTGAATTAATGCAACATAAAGCTATATTGCAAGATGGTACTCAATAAAAGTGTGTCTTAAAAAAAATTTGTTCACATGTTAAAACTATATCATTTTGATTTATTCATAAGAGCTATAATTATCACATGTGAAATAAATTGCATAAGAAATAAAAAACTTACATGCAAAAAAAATTTTCTTTGAAAAAATTTCTATATGAAAATAGACTACCTTTCGGAAAACGTGTCACAAAACCTCTATAGGGGAGTGGCGTCGCGTTAGGCATGTTATATGAAAAAAATTTCACATATGAAATTCATATGACCGTGGAGTAATATATTGCCGGCATAGGTCACATAATTTATGGATTGATAAAATATTAAAGTAAAATGTTTTATTATTAAATTAATATAACATAATACCATATTGCAAGATGGTACTCAATACAAGTGTGTCTAAAAAAAAAATGTTTCACATGTTAAAACTATATCATTTTGATTTATTCATAAGAGCTATAATTATCACATGTGAAATAAATTGCATAAGAAATAAAAAACTTACATGCAAAAAAAAATTTTCTTTGAGAAAATTTCTATATGAAAATAGACTACCTTTCGGAAAACGTGTCACAAAACCTCTATAGGGGAGTGGCGTCGCGTTAGGCATGTTATATGAAAAAAATTTCACATATGAAATTCATATGACCGTGGAGTAATATATTGCCGGCATAGGTCACATAATTTATGGATTGATAAAATATTAAAGTAAAATATTTTATTATTGAATTAATGCAACATAAAGCTATATTGCAAGATGGTACTCAATAAAAGTGTGTCTTAAAAAAAATGTTTCACATGTTAAAACTACATAATTTTTATATATTCATAAGAGTTATAAATTTCACATGTGAAATAAATTGCTTAAGAAATATAAAATTTACATGCAGAAAAAATTTTATTTGAGAAAATTTCTATATGAAAATAGACTACCTTTCGGAAAACGTGTCACAAAACCTCTATAGGGGAGTGGCGTCGCGTAAGGCATGTTATATGAAAAAAATTTCACATATGAAATTCATATGACCGTGGAGTAATATATTGCCGGCATAGGTCACATATTATATGGATTGATAAATAATTGAAGTTTAATATTTTATTATTAAATTAATGAAACATAATGCTATAAGATTGTATTTATATATATATTCATAAGAGTTATAAATTTCACATGTGAAATAAATTGCTTAAAAAATATAAAATGTACATGCAAAAAAAATGTTATTTGAGAAAATGTCTATATGAAAAAAGGCAACCTTTCGGAAAACGTGTCACAAAACCTCTATAGGGGAGTGGCGTCGCGCAAGGCATGTTATATAAAAACAAGTAAGAAAGCTACAGTCGAGAGTGCTCGACCGTATGATACCCGCAAAACATTTCGAGAAAAAAAAAAAAATTTTAATGATATTTGTGTGTATATATTTGAAAATAGCGGGTAAAAATTCACAACACCGACATAGGCACACTGTCAACCAAACAAACAAAGCGCGAGCAGCTGCATGTGAATTTTGAATATTAAATTGATTCTTTAATAACTTCCTCGTTTTTTATTCGATCTCAACCAAATTCACAGTAGTCATTCAGACTATCATTGTTATTATGCATACCGATGCTCTAGGTCAATTATTACGGCTTTTACAGTTTTTGGGGGCGGAAAGGGGCGTGGCAAAAATCTAAAACAAACTTGATCTGCGTAAGACCTACACGAATACTGTCACCAAATTTGATATCTCTAGGTCATTCACACACTTAAAACGTCCATATGCACTGGGCAAAACAATTTTGATAAATAATTTAAAGAATAACTTTTGTTATACTTATCCGATTTGTACCAAAAATACAGGGTATATTAAGAGTGTCAAGCGCAGATGGGTTACCAAATTAAACATCATTACACAAAGAACTTTTGGAGTTATACGCGATTTACATAAAAAAAACTTGACATTTTCCAGATTAATGCTTATTGTGGGCGAAGGCAGCGTGGTATCCAACTTTTGAAATAAACTTGATCTGCGTAGAGTATAAAGGAACCTTTTTGCCAAATTTGATGTCTCTATGTCAAATAATCTCTGAGATCCAGGTGTTCATACAGACAGACAGACGGACAGACGGACATGGCTATATCGTCTCGGCTGTTGACGCTGATCAAGAATATATATACTTTATGGGGTCGGAGATGCCTGCTTCTGCCGGCACTAAGTCATAATACCCTTCTACCCTATGGGTAGCGGGTATAAAAAATTTCACATATGAAATTCATATGACCGTGGAGTAATATATTGCCGGCATAGGTCGCATAATATATGGATTGATAAAATATTGAAGTTAAATGTTTTATTATTAAATTAATGCAACATAAAGCTATATTACAAGATGGTACTCAATATAAGTGTGTTTAAAAAAAAATGTTTCACATGTTTAAACTATATAATTTTTATATATTCTTAAGAATTATAAATTTCACATGTGAAATAAAATGCTTAAGAAATAAAAAATTTACGTGCAAAAAAAAAATTATTTGAGAAAATTTCTATTAAAAAAAGTCACCTTTCGGAAAACGTGTCACAAAACCTTTGTAGGGAAGTAGTGTCGCGCAAGCAACGTAATATGAAAATATTTTAATATTTGAAACTCATATGACTGTGAAGTGGTGAGTGTCAAATATAGTAATTTTTCACATGTGAACACAATATCTCATATTGACACAAAATTTAAAAACAAAATTATTCATATTGAATATCATTAATGTTATAAAAGTCATGCAAATTTTGCGTATGAAAAAAATTTCCTTTGAGAAAAAGTTTCATATGAAAAAAGGTCACCTTTCGGAAAACGTGTCAAAAAACCTCAAATGAGGAGTGGTGTCGCGCAAGGCATGATATATGAAAAAAATTTCAAATATTAAATTCATATGACCGTGCAGTAATATGTTGCCGGCATAGGTCACATATTATATGGATTGATAAAATATTGAAGTTAAATGTTTTATTATTAAATTAATGCAACAAAATGCTATATTGCAAGAAGGTACTCAATAAAAGTGTTTCTCAAAAAAAATTTTTTCACATGTTAAAACTATATCATTTTGATATATTCATAAGAGCTATAATTATCACATGTGAAATAAATTGCTTAGGAAATAAAAAATGTACATGCAAAAAAAATTTTATTTGAGAAAATTTCTATAAGAAAAAAGACTACCTTTCGGAAAACGTGTCACAAAACCTTTATAGGGAAGTAGTGTCGCGCAAGCAACGAAATATGAAAAAATTTTAACATGTGAAACTCAAATGACTGTGTGTCAAATATAGTAATTTTTCACATGTGAACACAATATCTCATATTGACACAAAATTTAAAAACAAAATTATTCATATTGAATATCATTAAAGTTATAAAAGTCATGAACAAATTACATGTGAAAAAAATTTCCTATGAAAAAAAGTTTCATATGAAACAAGTAAGAAAGCTACAATCGAGAGTGCTCGACCGTATGATACCGGCAACCCATTTCGAGAGAAAACAAAAAGCTTAAATGATATTTTTTAACAAAAAATATACCACCGAATATACTCAAATTTGTTTTTTTTTGTATATACATATTTTTAAGAAATCTATTAAATTCTGACATGGTCACACTGTCAACTCAACAAACAAAGCGCGAGCATCTGCAACTGAATTTTGCATATAAAATTGATTCATTAATACCTTCCATGTTTTTCATTCGATATCAACCAAATTCACAGGAATCAATGAGAATATAATTATTATTATGCATACCAAAATTCAGTGCTCTAGGTCTATTATTACGGCTTTTACAGTTTTTGGGGGCGGAAAAGGGCGTGGCAAAAATCTAAAACAAACTTGATCTGCGTAAGAGCTACATGAATACTGTCACAAAATTTGATATCTCTAGGTCATTCACACACTTAAAACGTCCATATACATTCGGCACAACAATTTTGATAAATAATTTAACGAATAACTTTTGTTCTACTTATCCGATTTACCAAATTACACATCATTACACAAAGAGCTTTTGGAGTTATATGCAATTTACATTAAAAAAAACTTGACTTTTTCTAGATTAATGCTTATTGTGGGCGAAGGGGGCGTGGCATCCAACTTATGAAATAAACTTGATCTGCGTAGGGAATGCAGGAACCTTTGTGCTAAATTTTGTGTCTCTACTATATGTCTTATAGTCTCTGAGATCCAGGTGTTCATACGGACAGACAGACGGACAGACAGACAGACGGACATGGCTATATCGTCTTGGCTGTTGACGCTGATCAAGAATATATATACTTTATGGGGTCGGAGATGCCTCCTTCTGCCTGTTACATACATTTTCCGTTGGCACTAAGTCATAATACCCTTCTACCTTATGGGGTGTTCTGTATGAACACCTGGATCTCAGAGACTATAAGACATAGAGACACCAAATTTGGCAAAAAGGTTCCTTCATACCCTACGCAGGTCAAGTTTATTTCAAAAGTTGGATGCCACGCCCACTTCGCCCACAATAAGCATTTATCTAGAGAAAGTCAAGTTTTTTATGTAAATCGCGAATAACTCCAAAAGTTCTTTGTGTATCGATGTGTAATTTGGTAACCCATCTGCGCTTGACACTCTTAATATACCCTGTAATTTTGGTACAAATCGGATAAGTAGAACAAAAGTTATTCGTGAAATTATTTATCAACATTTTTGTGCCCAGTGCATATGGACGTTTTAAGTGTGTGAATGACCTAGAGATATCAAATTTGGTGACAGTATTCATGTAGCTCTTACGCAGATCAAGTTTGTTTTAGATTTTTGCCACGCCCCTTTCCGCCCCCAAAAACTGTAAAAGCCGTAATAATAGACCTAGAGCATTGAATTTTGGTATGCATAATAATAATGATAGTCTGAATGACTCCTGTGAATTTCGTTGAGATCGAATAAAAAACGAGGAAGTTATTAAAGAATCCATTTTGTATGCAAAATTCACTTGCAGCTGCTCACGCTTTGTTTGTTTAGTTGACAATGTGACCATGTCGGTGTTATGGATTTTTACCCGCTATTTTCAAATATATACAAACAAAATACAAGTTTCAGTATATCTTTGGTATATTTGTTGTCAAAATATCATTCAAATTTTTTTTTCTCGAAATGGGTTGCGGGTATCATACGGTCGAGCACTCTCGACTGTAGCTTTCTTACTTGTTTTTATATATTCATAAGAGCTATAAATTTCACATGTGAACTAAATTGCTTAAGAAATATAAAATTTACTTGCAAAAAAAATTTTATTTGAGAAAATTTCTACTTGAAAATAGACTATCTTTCGGAAAACGTGTCACAAAACCTTTGTAGGGAAGTAGTGTCGCGCAAGGCATGTTATATGAAAAAAATTTCACATTTGAAATTCATATGACCGTGGAGTAATATATTGCCGGCATAGGTCACATATTATATGGAGTGATAAAATATTGAAGTTAAATGTTTTATTATTAAATTAATGCAACATAAAGCTATATTACAAGATGGTACTCAATACAAGTGTGTTTAAAAAAAAATGTTTCACATGTTTAAACTATATAATTTTGATATATTCTTAAGAATTATAAATTTCACATGTGAAATAAAATGCTTGAGAAATAAAAAATTTACGTGCAAAAAAAAATTTATTTGAGAAAATTTCTATTAAAAAAAGTCACCTTTCAGAAAACGTGTCACAAAACCTTTGTAGGGAAGTAGTGTCGCGCAAGCAACGTAATGTGAAAAAATTGTAACATGTGAAACTCATATGACTGTGCAGTGGTGTGTGTCAAATATAGTAATTTTTCACATGTGAACACAATATCTCATATTGACACAAAATTTAAAAACAAATTTATTCATATTGAATATCATTAATGTTATAAAAGTCATGCAAATTTTGCGTATGAAAAAAATTTCCTTTGAGAAAAAGTTTCATATGAAAAAAGGTCACCTATCGGAAAACGTGTCACAATACCTCTATGGAGGAGTGGCATCACGCAGGGCATGTTATATGAAAAAAATTTTACATATGAAATTCATATGACCGTGGAGTAATATATTGACGGCAAAGGTCATATATTACAGGGATTGATAAAATATTAAGTTAAATGTTTTATTATTAAATATATGCACATAAAGCTATATTGGAAGATGGTACTCAATACAAGTGTATCTCCAAAAAAAAAATGTTTCACATGTTAAAACTACATCATTTTGATATATTCATAAGAGTTATAAATTTCACATGTGAAATAAAATGCTTAAGAAATAAAAAATTTACGTGCAAAAAAAAATTTATTTGAACAAATTTCTATTAAAACAAGTAAGAAAGCTACAGTCGAGAGTGCTCGACCGTATGATACCCGCAACCCATTTCGAGAGAAAAAAAAATTTTAATGATATTTTAACAACAAATATACCAAAAATATACTGAAACTTGTGTTTTGTTTGTATATATTTGAAAATAGCGGGAAAAAATCCACAACACGGACATGGTCACACTGTCAACTAAACAAACAAAGCGTGAGCAGCTGCAAGTGAATTTTGCATATAAAATTGATTGTTTAATAACTTCCTTGTTTTTCATTCGATCTCAACCAAATTCATTGAGAATCATTGAGAATATAATTAATATTATGCATACCAAAATTCAATGCTCTAGGTCTATTATTACGGCTTTTACAGACTTTTGGGGGCGGAAAGGGGCGTGGCATCCAACTTTTGAAATAAACTTGATCTGCGTAGGACCTATAGGACTACTGTCCCCAAATTTGGTAGCTCTAGCTCTTATAGTCTCTGAGATCTAGGTGTTCATACAGACGGACAGACGGACAGACGGACATGGCTATATCGTCTCGGCTGTTGACACTGATCAAGAATATATATAGTTTATGTGGTCGGAGATGCCTCCTTCTGCCTGTTACATACATTTTCTGTTGGCACTAAGTCATAATACCCTTCTACCCTATGGGTAGCGGGTATAAAAGACTACCTTTCGGAAAACGTGTCACAAAACCTCTATAGGGGAGTGGCTTCGCGCAAGGCATGTTATATGAAAAAAATGTCACATATAAAATTCATATGACCGTGGAGTAATATATTGCCGGCATAGGTCACATATTATATGGATTGATAAAATATTGAAGTTAAATGTTTTATTATTAAATTAATGCAACATAATGCCATATTGCATAATGGTACTCAATACAAGTGTGTCTCAAAAAAAAATGTTTCACATGTTAAAACTATATCATTTTGATATATTCATAAGAGTTATAAATATCACATTTGAAATAAATTGCTTAAGAAATAAAAAATGTACATGCAAAAAAAATTTTATTTGAGAAAATTTTATATGAAAAAAGGCTACCTTTCGGAAATCGTGTCACAAAATCTCTATGGAGGAGTGGCGTCGCGCAAGGCATGTTATATGAAAAAAGTTTCACATATGAAATTTATATGATCGCGGAGTAATATATTGCCGGCATAGGACACATATTATAAGGAATGATAAAATAATGAAGTAAAATATTTTATTATTAAATTAATGCAACATAATGCTATATTTCAAGATGGTACTCAATACAAATGTGTCTCAAAAAAAAAAATGTTTCACATGTTAAAGCTATATCATTTTGTTATATTCATAAGAGTTATAAATTTCACATGTGAAATAAATTTCTTAAGGAAAATAAAATTTACATGCAAAAAAAATTTTATTTGAGAAAATTTCTATATGAAAAAAGACTACCTTTCGGAAAACGTGTCACAAAACCTTTTTAGGGAAGTATGTATATGAAATTCATATGACCGTGGAGTAATATATTGCCGGCATAGGTCACATATTATATGGATTGATAAAATATTAAGTTAAATGTTTTATTATTAAATTAATGCAACTTAATGCTATATTGAAAGATGGTAATCAATACAAGTGTGTCTAAAAAAAAATGTTTCACATGTTTAAACTATATAATTAGTTATTCGTGGTGCACGAACAGTAAAAAAATAAAACACAAGGATTTATTTTTTTTACTTAATAGACTACTTTATTTTTATTTATAAGCTCGCGGGCTGCGCGTCTTAAGTGAGGAAAGTGTCTTTAAAAACTAAACTCACAATATGCTGAGCTCTAACATGAAAGTTCTTATTACGACTTAGGGCTAACATACGTGTGATGTTTTGTGTTTGTGTTAGTGCAGTAATGCTGAGTCCTCAAGTTGCAAATGGAAAATTTTAATGGACTTGGGATTTTTTTGGAAGAGGCACGATCGCCAATGTAATAGGATCTTTTTTTTTGTGACAGTTGGTGCCGTTGCGACAAATGTTTATGTTTGTGATACGATTTGTGGGAAAGAATTTGGAAGGGGAATAATTATGAGTGTTTGTCATGTACGAGAAATTATTCTGGTGGTGGATATATTACTCCCCCAACCTATAGAGGTTAGCTTGTCCTCAAGCGTTTAGTTCGGGGTACATAAGTGGGACTGGAATTACAATATTATCGGTTTCAGCATTAGCACTTATGTCTGTGTCATGTGTTCTTACAAATTTTTGTGTTATTATGTTGAATAGTGTTTTAATTTTCTTATTCACTAAGTTGTATATAACAATGAGGATTAAAATTAATACAATCATAATTATTGGATATTTATAATTATTGTTTTCTCTATTGTTATACATAATCATTTCTTTTATTTCAATGTGTGATAGTGGTTCTATTTTAGTTACATTGTATTCTGTAAACATAATAGTTGTAAATTGTTGCGCTCTATTTGAAATTTTAACATTTTTTAATTCAATGGTACAATTAAATATTTTTATTATTTTATCTTTTTCGATGTATATTTCTAAATCATTACAATTTTGATTTAGTTTGGTTCTGGTTAAGTTCCAGGTTATTATGATGTTTGGTTCTACTATTTGTATAAATTCTTGTTTACGATATTTATTAAAGGTGCAAACTGGTCATTTCATTGGTCATTTATGATCTTTTTAGAGATTGAATTCGAAACAAAGTTATTGTGTAAATAAAATTTTCCTTCAACACTTTCATTGATGATTTGTCCATTCTTATCTGGGTAAGGGATTACTTGGAAAGTTTTAGTTTCAAGATTACTCAATGGAATATGGGACATGATGAAAATTTCATTTGTAAGTGTACTGAACCAAGCAGAAGTTTTAATATTCATCAACTTTTCGTGATTAATGTGATCTATTTGATCGTGTTTAAGTAATTTTGGATTAAATATTCCTAAGCGAGTTAATTGTAGGCTTAGTTCGATGTCTTCTATATATTCGGTAAAATGTTCAATGTTCAAAATTAATGAATTTAATTGTTTTTCTTCTTCCAAAATTTTGCTTTGATTATTTATAATATTAATACCTTGATTAAATGTATTTATAAAATCATTAAGATTATTTGCCTGAATTGAATTATGGGCAATAATGTTAATTTGGTTTTCAAATTGTTTCTTATCTTCTTCATCTAACGTGCCAAAAAGGAATTTAAGTGATGATCCTATGAAATCGAATAAACCTCGTTTAGTACGACTTGTTATTCTGATACCTGCCATTTGCTTTTCCAATTTATTCATTAAATATTTTATTTGGGGGTACTTGTTAAAGATATGGCTTTGAGTTAATAATAAATCAAAAGAGTTCTCTATTTGTGTTACGTTTATAGTTAAGCAATGATGTTCGAAGGATATTGGTAAATTAATTGTTCCTGACTCAAATAGGATGAATCCTTGATCATTTTGAATGGGATTTACTTCGACTTGTTGAGTGTTTACAGTTGTACAAATAGTTGACAATATGAGTAACATCAGCAATTTAAGATGTTTCATCATTCGGGCTGGAATTAACATATTTACTTTTGTTAATTATTTTTTTCTTTTTAAACTTCGATCTATAGTGTGTAACTTTTCTACCTCTATTAGTTTCTTCGTAATATTTTTAATCAAGTTTTTTAATATTACCTGTCTTTTTGAAAGGATTTGTTGTTTTTGATTTAACCAATGGAGCTTGTCTAAATCGTGTATCTACTTCAAAATCACTTCTGTTTTTATTGAGGTTATTTATTTGATTTACTTTATTCTCTTGTGAGTTATATTCAGGGGTTTCTGCATAAATAAAAATATCTGCTGGAGTTCTATTAGTTGCCATATGTTTTGTTTTATAATTATAAGTATATAATATTGTTTCAAACTTTGTTATTTTATTCTCTATATTATCGTCGCTTCCTATTATTCTTAACTTTTCATTTATAGTTTTATGAAACCTTTCTATATCTGATATGCCTGTTTTACTTGTTGTTATGTTAATTTTTATGCCTTCTTCTTGTAACCAAATTTGCAAAGCCACACTGATGAATGCTGAATCTTTGTCTGCTTTTATCTCTATGGGTTTTCCCATTTCATTGAAAACTTTTAGTAAAGCTCTTTTAGCTTCTAACCAATCTCTACTCTGAACTTCAACTAATGTTGTGAATTTAGAATAAACATCTATACAAGAAAAAAATTGTTTCTTATCTATCATATAAAAATCTATAACATATTTATCCCTAACATTAAGTACTTCGGGTGTTATCTCGAACGTGAGTTTTGTATCTCTATGTTCGGTTTTAGCTATGTTGCAAATTTCACATTCATTAATTAGATTTTGTATTAGTTTTTGGTAATCAGGGTAATAATATTTTTCCTTAAACTAATTTATTGTTTTTTCTATACCTGGATGTAACAATTTTTTATGTGTTTTTAAAATTAATTCTTTAAACTCTGCAAAAGTTTGTAAGTCAATTAATTTTAAGCTTGTTTTCATTATTTTAGTTATATTACTTGGATTTATTATTTCTAAATAAGCTCTTTGGAAAATTGGAAAATCTATTTCATTGTGAAAATATACAATACTATTTTTCGAGCAAAGATATTCCTTTATCATATCTTTAGCATATTGATTATTCATTTCCTTATAAGAAATTTTTATGTTAAGTTTATGAAAATAGTGGTTTGTTTCAACTTTATTATCGTCACCTTTTATGAATTCTATTTGCCTGTTAAAGTAGTTTAAAGGTCTTTCGGTTATTGGTATGTGATATTGACTGTCCTCTTGAGCACTATGTATAGTTGCTTCTGTGCTAATTGCATCTTCTCCTAAGAAATTCTCTTCTATTTTTATACGTGAATTTCATTTCATGTTTGGTTCTTTAATGTTACTGAGCCAAACTAGTGGTTTGCGATCACTTAAGATCTGGAATTTTCTACCGAATAGGTAAGAACGGAAATATTTGGTTGCCCACACGATAGCTAATAGTTCTTTCTCTATAGCTGAATAGTTTGATTCGTGTTCGTTTAAAGTTCGACTTGCATAGCAAATGGGTTTGTGTTCCTGTGATAGAACGGCGCCTATAGCGAAGTTGCTAGCATCTGTAGTCAATGAGAATGGTTTCTCGAAATTTGGATAAACTAGTATCGGATCGGACGTTATTAAAACTTTGAATTTTTCAAATGCTGACACATAAGTGGGATCTTTTATGTTTATGGTGGCGTTTTTCTTCAACTTTGTTGTCATGGGTTTTGCAATATTTGCGAAATTGGGTATAAATTTGCGATAAAATCCGCATAAACCTAGGAATGATTTGATTTCTTTTGGTGTCTTTGGTATTGGGAATTCAACAATTGCCTTAATTTTGTTTGGATTTGGTTTTATACCTTGCGTGGTGATTACATGCCCGAGGAAATCAGTTTCCTTCTTCATGAATTCGCATTTGTCTAATTGTAATTTCAAATTTGCTTCCCGAAGTTTTGAGAAGACTTTCGAAATGGATGATATGTGCTCTTCCAATGAAGTGGAGTAGATAATAATATCATCTAAGTAAACTAGACAATCCTTGAAGATCAGATCTTCAAGTAGGTTATTCATACAGCGCTGGGAAGTCGCTGGAGCATTTTTAAGCCCAAAGGGCATACGAGTAAATTCGTAGTGACCATACTTGGTTGAAAAGGCAGTTTTTGCAATTGAATCGGGATCCATTTGGATTTGATGGAAACCCTTTGCAAGATCGATCGTAGTGAAGTATTGGCATTTGCCTAACTTGTCTAGGATCTCATCCATATTTGGTATGGGGAATTTGTCGTCAATGGTTATTTTATTGAGGTTTCGGTAGTCAATGACTAACCGGAATTTTTGTTTTCCTGAAGCGTCCATTTTTTTTGGAACAATCCAGATGGGTGAACACTAAGGGGATTTTGATTTTTTAATTATGCCCTGCTCTATCATTTCGTTGATTTGTTTATTGACTTCTTGATCGTAAGCCTGTGGGTATTTATAGGGTCTTTTATATAATGGGTCTTCGTGTTTCGTTTGAATTGAATGCTTAATCGTACTAGTGAAAGTCAAATTTTCACCTTCCCGGTACTGAATATCGCGAAATTCATGTAAAACCTTTTTTAGTTTTTCTACCTCTTCTGTGTTAAGATGTTCAAGTCTGAACTCATTACACTCTTTTAATTCATCTTCGATTGCGAAGTTGAATGGCCTATCTTCGGTCATGGGTGGATTTGCACAATCTTCTGTGTAAGCTTCTTCAGAATTTTCTTCTTTGTTTTGAAATGTAAATTTATATTCTCCTAATGTAACTGTGCCATTTTCGTAATCAATTTGGGATTTACTGGCTTTTAAGTATTCTCTTCCTAATAGCATATCATAATTTTCAGAGAAATTATGAATGTAAAATTTTTGTTTTGTAGGGCAAAGTCTGCTGGGACCAAAAAGTATACTTTCTGATGATTCGGTAGTGCCATTAATAGTTTGAACATTGATTGGATTTTTAAGAATTGGAAAACTGAAAATATTTTGTTTTAAAAGGTTTATTGAAGAACCTGTATCAATGATACATTTTAGGTTTACTTCATTCATTTTGATTCTTATGTATGGTGTGTTTGCTCTGCATTTAGTTCCGAGGCACTTTGATGAAAATTTTCACCTTGCTCCATTTTGAACTGGCCACTTTGGCTTTGCCTTTGTCTTTTTACCGGTGGGTTAGGCCCACGGCTTGTTGAGGTGTTCCTCGAATAGTTATAAAGGTTTTGGGTTTGAGTTTCTTTTAGTTTTTTATTGAATTCTTGGTGAAGATTTTGATTATTCTGATTTGAATTTGAGTAATTGATTTGTGGTTTTGAATTGGACGACTCATCTGAATGAGAATTGTTTGAATAGTTTGCGTAAGATTTATTTTGATTCCTACGACTATTGTTTTCACTTTTATGGTTATTCTGAGTCTCATAAGACTCATAAATACCTTCTGTTTGAGCAACGGCTTTTAGTTTGCTTATTGAAGTTATATCATGCCTTGCCTTGCCTTGTATATCCTGTCTGGTAATTTTCTGATTATTACATTTTTTGTAGTAATTTTTAACGCATTTCTGTATATTATTGCTGTGTTACCGTCAGTTTCTAGTGCTAACTTATTGCTAACAATATAGGATTTCCTCTCGAGCTCTTCGACGAACTTACGTAGACTTCCATTCCAGTTGGTGTTGTATAGTCTTCTTAGTAACTCTTCATAAGGTGTCTGTGTCCTGAATTCCTCGATTAGGGACGATCTCAGCGACATCCAATTGTTGGATTGCGTAATCTGGGATGTACGCAAGGCTTCTCCATCCAGTTGTCGTTCAATAGCACCGAAGATTACGCTGCTTTGGCGTACATCAGTTGTTGGGTATAGAGACAGAATAAAATCTATTCTCTTTATAAATGCCGACAAATTTTCTGCTCCGTTATCAAACGCTGGCACGTGTTTGATTTGATTTATACACTGGTTTAAGTGTGCTTCTGTTAGTTCGGTTGCCATTTTTGATTTGTTATTAATTTGCACACGTGGTTCGGGTTTTTGAGTTTTTTATTATGACGGATTTTTTACAAGGTTTTTTGTATTACCGTTTTAATAACGCACTCACGCACGTAGATGTTTTTCGCGGATACGTTTTGTATAGTTCACAACTAGGACGCGTTCACCCAGGACAATGTTAAAGTCCTTCTAGCGGTTCACGACTGCTTTGTTGATTCAGTAACTAGTACGACGTATCCTACCGGCTGCGCCAATTAGTTATTCGTGGTGCACGAACAGTAAAAAAATAAAACACAAGGATTTATTTTTTTTACTTAATAGACTACTTTATTTTTATTTATAAGCTCGCGGGCTACGCGTTTCAAGTGAGGAAAGTGTCTTTAAAAACTAAACTCACAATATGCTGAGCTCTAACATGAAAGTTCTTATTACGACATAGGGCTAACATACGTGTGATGTTTTGTGTTTGTGTTAGTGCAGTAATGCTGAGTCCTCAAGTTGCAAATGGAAAATTTTAATGGACTTGGGATTTTTTTGGAAGAGGCACGATCGCCAATGTAATAGGATCTTTTTGTTTGTGACAGTTGGTGCCGTTGCGACAAATGTTTATGTTTGTGATACGATTTGTGGGAAATAATTTGGAAGGGGAATAATTATGAGTGTTTGTCATGTACGAGAAATTATTCTGGTAGTGGATATATTACTATATAATTTTGATACCTTTCGGAAAACGTGTCACAAAACCTTTGTAGGGAAGTAGTGACGCGCAAGGCATGTTATATGAGAAAAATTTCACATTTGAAATTCATATGACCGATGACTAATATGTTGCCGGCATAGGTCACATATTATATGGATTGATAACATATTGAAGTTAAATGTTTTATTATTAAATTAATGCAACAATATGCTATATTGCAAGATGATACTCAATCATCATTTTGATATATTCATAAGAGTTATAACCATCACATGTGAAATAAATTGCTTAAGAAATAAAAAATTTACATTCAAAAAAAATTTTATTTGAGAAAATTTCTATATGAAAAAAGGCTACCTTTCGGAAAACGTGTCACAAAACCTCTATAGGGGAGTGGCGTCGCGCAAGGCATTATATATGAAAAAAATTTCACATATGAAATTCATAAGACCGTGGAGTAATATATTGCCGGCATAGGTCACATATTATAGGGATTAATAAAATTTTAAGTTAAATGTTTTATTATTAAACTAATGCAACATAAGCTATATTACAAGATGGTAATCAATACAAGTGTGTCTCAAAAAAAATTTTTCACATGTTAAAACTATATCATTTTGATATATTCACAAGAGTTATAAATTTCACATGTGAAATAAATTGCTTAAGAAATAGAAAATTTACATGCAAAAAAAAATTTATTTGAGAAAATTTCTATATGAAAAAACACTACCTTTCGGAAAACGTGTCACAAAATCTCTATAGGGGAGTGGCGTCGCGCAAGGCATGTTATATGAAAAAAATTTCACATATGAAATTCATATGACCGTGGAGTAATATATTGCCGGCATAGGTCACATATTAATTGGATTGATAAAATATTGAAGTTAAATGTTTTATTTTTAAATTAATGCAACTTATGCCATATTGCATGATGGTACTCAATACAAGTGTGTCACAAAAAAAATGTTTCACATGTTAAAACTACATCATTTTGATATATTCACAAGAGTTATAAATTTCACCTGTGAAATAAATTGCTTAAGAAATAGAAAATTTACATGCAAAAAAAAATTTATTTGAGAAAATTTCTATAAGAAAAAAGACTACCTTTCGGAAAACGTGTCACAAAACCTTTGTAGGGAAGAAGTGTCGCGCAAGCAACGTAATATGAAAAAAATGTAACATGTGAAACTCATATGACTGTGAAGTGGTGTGTGTCAAATATAGTAATTTTTCACATGTGAACTCAATATCTCACATTGACACAATATTTAAAAACAAAATTATTCGTATTAAATATCATTAAAGTTATAAAAGTCATGAAAAATTTACATGTGAAAAAAATTTCCTTTGAAAAAAAGTTTCATATGAAAAAAGTCTACCTTTCGGAAAACATGTCACAAAACCTTTGCAGGGAAGTAGTGTCGCGCAAGCAACGATATATGAAAAAATTGTGACATGTGAAACTCATATGACTGTGAAGTGGTGTGTGTCAAATATAGTAATTTTTCACATGTGAATACAATATCTCATATTGACACTAAATTTAAAAACAAAATTATTCATATTAAATATCATTAAAGTTATACATATCATGAAAAATTTACATGTGAAAAAAATTTCCTTTGAACCAAAGTTTCATATGAAACAAGTAAGAAAGCTACAGTCGAGAGTGCTCGACCGTATGATACCCGCAACCCATTTCGAGAGAACAAAAAAAATTTTAATTATATTTTAACAACAAATATACCAAAAATATACTGAAACTTGTATTTTGTATATATTTGAAAATAGCGGGAAGAAATCCACAACACCGACATGGTCACACTGTCAACTAAACAAACAAAGCGCGAGCAGCTGCAAGTGAATTTTGCATATAAAATTGATTCATTAATAACTTCCTTGTTTTTCATTCGATCTCAACCAAATTCACAGGAATCATTGAAAATATAATTATTATTATGCATACCAAAATTCAATGCTCTAGGTTCATTATTACGGCTTTTACAGTTTTCGGGGGCGGAAAGGGGCGTGGCAAAAATCTAAAATAAACTTGATCTGCGTAAGACCTACACGAATACTGTCACCAAATTTGATATCTCTAGGTCAATCACACACTTAAAACGTCCATATGCATTGGGAACACAAATTTTGATAAATAATTTCGCGAATAACTTTTGTTCTACTTATCCGATTTTTACCAAAATTACAGGGTATATTAAGAGTGTCAAGCATAGATGGCTTACCAAATTACACATCATTACACAAAGAACTTTTGGAGTTATACGCGATTTACATAAAAAAAAACTTGACTTTTTCTAGATTAATGCTTATTGTGGGCGAAGGGGGCGTGGCATCCAACTTTTGAAATAAACTTGATCTGCGTAGGGTATGAAGGAACATTTTTGCCAAATTTGGTGTCTCTATGTCTTATAGTCTCTGAGATCCAGGTGTTCATACAGACAGACAGACGGACAGACGGACAGACGGACAGACGGACATGGCTATATCGTCTCGGCTGTTGATGCTGATCAAGAATATATATACTTTATGGGGTCGGAGATGCCTCCTTCTGCCTGTTACATACATTTCCTGTTGGCACTAAGTCATAATACCCTTCTACCCTATGGGTAGCGGGTATAAAAAGTCACCTTTCGGAAAACGTGTCACAAAACCTTTGTAGGGAAGTAGTGTCGCGCAAGCAACGAAATATGCAAAATTGTAACATGTGAAACTCATATGACTGTGAAGTGGTGTGTGTAAAATATAGTAATTTTTCACATGTAAACACAATATCTCATATTGACACAAAATTTGAAAACAAAATTATTCATATTGAATATCATAAAATTTATAAAATTCACGCAAATTTTGCATGTGAAAAAAATTTTATTTGAAAAAAAGTTTCATATGAAAAAAGTCTACCTTTCGGAAAACGTGTCACAAAACCTCTATGGAAGAGTAGCGTCGGGCAAGGCATGATATATGAAAAAAATTTCAAATATTAAATTCATTTGACCGTGGAGTAATATATTGCCGGCATAGGTCACATATTATATTGATTGATAAAATATTGATGATAAATATTTTATTATTGAATTAATGCAACATAAAGCTATATTGGAAGATGGTACGCAATAAAAGTGTGTCTTAAAAAAAATTTTTTCACATGTTAAAACTATATCATTTTGATATATTCATAAGAGCTATAATTATCACATGTGAAATAAATTGCTTAGGAAATAAAAAATGTACAAGCAAAAAAAATTTTATTTGAGAAAATTTCTATATGAAAATAGACTACCTTTCGGAAAACGTGTCACAAAACCTTTATAGGGAAGTAGTGTCGCGCAAGCAACGAAATATGAAAAAATTTTAACATGTGAAACTCAAATGACTGTGAAGTGGTATGTGTTAAATATAGTAATTTTTCACATGTAAACACAATATCTCATATTGACACAAAATTTAAAAACAAAATTATTCATATTGAATATCATTAAAGTTTTAAAGTCATGAACAAATTACATGTGAAAAAAATTTCCTTTGAAAAAAAGTTTCATATGAAACAAGTAAGAAAGCTACAATCGAGAGTGCTCGACCATATGATACCAGCAACCCATTTCGAGAGAAAACAAAAAGCTTAAATGATATTTTTTAACAAAAAATATACCACCGAATATACTCAAATTTGTTTTTTTTGTATATACATATTTTTAAGAAATCTATTAAATTCTGACATGGTCACACTGTCAACTCAACAAACAAAGCGCGAGCAGCTGCAACTGAATTTTGCATATAAAATTGATTCATTAATACCTTCCATGTTTTTCATTCGATATCAACCAAATTCACAGGAATAAATGAGAATATAATTATTATTATGCATACCAAAATTCAGTGCTCTAGGTCTATTATTACGGCTTTTACAGTTTTTGGGGGCGGAAAAGGGCGTGGCAAAAATCTAAAACAAACTTGATCTGCGTAAGAGCTACATGAATACTGTCACCAAATTTGATATCTCTAGGTCATTCACACACTTAAAACGTCCATATGCACTGGGCACAAAAATTTTGATAAATAATTTCACGAATAACTTTTGTTCTACTTATCCGATTTGTACCATTACAGGGTATATTAAAAGTGTCAAGCGCAGATGGGTTACCAAATTACACATCATTACACAAAGAACTTTTGGAGTTATATGCGATTTACATAAAAAAACTTGACTTTTTCTAGATTAATGCTTATTGTGGGCGAAGGGGGCGTGGCATCCAACAACAATAAACTTGATCTGCGTAGGGTATGAAGGAACCTTTTTGCCAAATTTGGTGTCTCTATGTCTTATAGTTTCTGAGATCCAGGTGTTCATACGGACAGACAGACGGACAGACGGACAGACGGACATGGCTATATCGTCTCGGCTGTTGACGCTGATCAAGAATATATATACTTTATGGGGTCGGAGATGCCTCCTTCTGCCTGTTACATACATTTTCTGTTGGCACTAAGTCATAATACCCTTCTACCCTATGGGTAGCGGGTATAAAAAATTGCACATAATATATGGATTGATAAAATATTGAAGTTAAATGTTTTATTATTAAATTAATACAACATAATGCCATATTGCAAGATGGTACTCAATACAAGTGTGTCTAAAAAAAAAATGTTTCACATGTTAAAACTACATAATTTTTATATATTCATAAGAGTTATAAATTTCACATGTGAAATAAATTGCTTAAGAAATATAAAATTTACATGCAAAAAAAATTTTATTTGAGAAAATTTCTACATGAAAATAGACTACCTTTCGGAAAACGTGTCACAAAACCTTTGTAGGGAAGTAGTGTCGCGCAAGGCATGTTATATGAAAAAAATTTCACATATGAAATTAATATGACCGTGGAGTAATATATTGCCGGCATAGGTCACATATTATATGGAGTGATAAAATATTGAAGTTAAATGTTTTATTATTAAATTAATGCAACATAAAGCTATATAACAAGATGGTACTCAATACAAGTGTGTTTAAAAAAAAATGTTTCACATGTTTAAACTATATAATTTTGATATATTCTTAAGAATTATAAATTTCACATGTGAAATAAAATGCTTAAGAAATAAAAAATTTACGTGCAAAAAAAAATTTATTTGAGAAAATTTCTATTAAAAAAAGTCACCTTTCAGAAAACGTGTCACAAACCCTTTGTAGGGAAGTAGTGTCGCGCAAGCAACGTAATGTGAAAAAATTTTAACATGTGAAACTCATATGACTGTGAAGTGGTGTGTGTCAAATATAGTAATTTTTCACATGTGAGCACAATATCTCATATTGACACAAAATTTAAAAACAAAATTATTCATATTGAATATCATTAATGTTATAAAAGTCATGCAAATTTTGCGTATGAAAAAAATTTCCTTTGAGAAAAAGTTTCATATGAAAAAAGGTCACCTATCGGAAAACGTGTCACAATACCTCTATGGAGCAGTGGCATCACGCAGGGCATGTTATATGAAAAAAATTTTACATATGAAATTCATATGACCGTGGAGTAATATATTGACGGCAAAGGTCACATATTACAGGGATTGATAAAATATTAAGTTAAATGTTTTATTATTAAATATATACAACATAAAGCTATATTGGAAGATAGTACTCAATACAAGTGTGTATCCAAAAAAAAATGTTTCACATGTTAAAACTACATCATTTTGATATATTCATAAGAGTTATAAGTTTCACATGTGAAATAAAATGCTTAAGAAATAGAAAATTTACGTGCAAAAAAAAATTAATTTGAACAAATTTCTATTAAAAAAAGTCACCTTTTGGAAAACGTGTCACAAAACCTTTGTAGGGAAGCAGTGTCGCGCAAGGCATGTTATATGAAAAAAATTTCACATATGAAATTCATATGACCGTGGAGTAATATATTGCCGGCATAGGTCACATATTATATGGATTGATAAAATACTAAGTTAAATGTTTTATTATTAAATTAATGCAACATAATGCTATATTGTAAGATGGTACTCAATACAAGTGTGTCCCAAAAAAAAATATTTCACATGTTAAAACTACATCATTTTGATATATTCATAAGAGCTATAATTATCACATGTGAAATAAATTGATTAAAAAATAAAAAATATACATTCAAAAAAAATTTTATTTTGAGAAAATTTCTATATAAAAAAAAGTACCTTTCGGAAAACTTGTCATAAAACCTTTGTAGGGAAGTAGTGTCGCGCAAGCAACGAAATATGAAAAAATTGTAACATGTGAAACTCATATGACTGTGAAGTGGTCTGTGTCAAATATAGTAATTTTTCACATGTGAACACAATATCTCATATTGACACAAAATTTAAAAACAAAATTATTCGTATTGAATATCATTAAAGTTATAAAAGTCATGAAAAATTTACATGTGAAAAAAATTTCCTTTGAAAAAAAGTTTCATATGAAAAAAGTCTACCTTTCGGAAAACGTGTCACAAAACCTTTGTAGGGAAGTAGTGTCGCGCAAGCAACGTAATATGAAAATATTTTAATATTTGAAACTCATATGACTGTGAAGTGGTGTGTGTCAAATATAGTAATTTTTCACATGTGAACACAATATCTCATATTAATACAAAATTTAAAAACAAAATTATTCATATTGAAAATCATAAAATTTATAAAATTCATGCAAATGTTGCATGTGAAAAAAAATTTCATTTGAGAAAAAGTTTCATATGAAAAAAAGTCACCTTTCGGAAAACGTGTCACAAAACCTCTATAGGGGAGTGGTGTCGCGCAAGGCATGTTATATGAAAAAACTTTCACATATGGAATTCATATGACCGATGAGTATTATATTGCCGGCATAGGTCACATATTTAGGGATTGATACAATATTGAAGTTTAATGTTTTATTATTACATTAATGCAACATAAAGCTATATTACAAGATGGTACTCAATACAAGTGTGTTTCAAAAAAAATGTTTCACATGTTTAAACTATATTATTTTTATATATTTATATGAATTATAAATTTCACATGTGAAATAAAATGCTTAAGAAATAAAAACTTTACATGCAAAAAAAGTTTTATTTGAGAAAATTTCTATTAAAAAAAATCACCTTTCAGAAAACGTGACACAAAACCTCTATGGAGGAGTGGCGTCACGCAAGCAACGAATATGAAAAAATTGTAACATGTGAAACTCATATGACTGTGAAGTGGTGTGTGTCAAATATAGTAATTTTTCACATGTGAACACAATATCTCATATTAATACAAAATTTAAAAACAAAATTATTCATATTGAAAATCATCAAATTTATAAAATTCATGCAAATGTTGCATGTGAAAGAAAATTTCATTTGAGAAAAAGTTTCATATGAAAAAATGTCACCTTTCGGAAAACGTGTCACAAAACCTCTATAGGGGAGTGGTGTCGCGCAAGGCATGTTATATGAAAAAACTTTCACATATGGAATTCATATGACCGTGGAGTAATATATTGCCGGCATAGGTCACATATTATATGGATTGATAAAATACTAAGTTAAATGTTTTATTATTAAATTAATGAAACATAAAGCTATATTGGAAGATGGTAATCAATACAAGTGTGTCTCAAAAAAAATGTTTCACATGTTAAAACTGTATCATTTTAATATATTCATAAGAGCTTTAATTATCACATGTGAAATAAATTGCTTAAGAAATAAAAAATATACATGCAAAAAACTTTTATTTGAGAAAATTTCGATAGAAAAAAAGACTACTTTTTGGAAAACGTGTACTAAAACCTTTGTAGGGAAGCAGTGTCGCGCAAGGCATGTTAAAAAAAAAAAAAAAATTTAACATATGAAATTCATATGACCGTGGAGTAATATATTGCCGGCATAGGTCACATATTATATGGATTGATAAAATACTAAGTTAAATGTTTTATTATTAAATTAATGCAACATAATGCTATATTGAAAGATGGCACTCAATACAAGTGTGTCTCAAAAAAAAATATTTCACATGTTAAAACTACATCATTTTGATATATTCATAAGAGCTATAATTATCACATGTGAAATAAATTGCTTAAAAAATAAAAAATATACATGCAAAAAAAATTTTATTTGAGAAAATTTGTATATAAAAAAAAAGTACCTTTCGGAAAACTTGTCATAAAACCTTTGTAGGGAAGTGGCTGGCGAAAATCCTCCGACTGAACCCTCCACGAGGGTGCCGGCTGGGCAATGGATACTGCATCGTCTCGGGCGACCGAGAGATGTCAGCATCACTTGCTCGCTCATGAGACCTTGCAGTTTCTAGCTAATGGACTGGGCCCAAGCTTTTTAGATTTACTCTGGAAAGCTAAGGTCCAGGACCATTGTCAGAGGTACTTGGCAGCAAGTATAAAATGCATCATGAATCCTTGGATTCAACAATGGAGGATGACATAGAGGCGTCAACTCGGGCTGGGATGTCAGCCCAAACGTCGGTGGGAAGTGTGACCGCTACCACCGGCGGGCACGGGGAGGAGAAATCCTCTCTGCGTGTCGCCAGTGGTCACGACGGTGGAGTGGACAAACTCCATCGACAGGAGGGTGTGGACCTGGAAACAGCTGCCACGGAGTCGGAGTCTTTGCTCACAGGCTCATCGATAACGGAGTCCGAGCTAGCGCTTGCGCTAGCGAGGATGCCGTTGGATGAGTCATCGAGCACTGATGAAGACGAAGTGACAGTAGTCCAGGGACCATCCAGCAAGGAAGGCGTAAACCTCAAGCGCAAACAACGCTCAGGCTATAGGAGCTCTCTCAAGTTCCTTAAGGGACTGGAAGGCCGCAACCCAGAGTCGTTGAACGAGCGTGAGAGGAAATTGCGAAAAAAGCACGAATACAACGTGCGGCGGTATTTGAGGCTCGCTGGCGTGACCGGCAACACTCGGCCTGCTGAACCGAGTATGAGTGCACGGTGCCAGGGTGACAAGGGGTTTCAGGCAGTAGCCGTAGCCAACCCGACGGAGGAAGTCAAACCTTCCACGTCGAAGTTGGTGGAACCAAAGAAACCCAAGTCACCCTTAGAGGGAAAAAAGCGTGCACCAGGTATGCTTGCAAAAACCACACCTCCTGGAAAGGAGAGAACGGTGAGCAAGCTACCGAAAAAGGCCAACCCACCTGTCAGTAAGAGGCAGAGGTCAGACGACTCGGCAAAGGCTTCGGAGAGCAAGCGGGTGTGTCCAGGGGACATCCTGGCTAGCTTGAGCACGAAGCCGGAGCTACAGGTAGCCATCATCGACAGAAGCAACCCGGATGGGAAGCTTTCTATTGATAACTGGCTTATCCTGGAAGGGTTAATTGACCAGGGGATTGCTGATACCATCACTCGACCGCTGAATCCGTTCGTGACAGAGTTTGATGGCATCAACTGGTACAAAGGTGTTAAAGTGGTGGCATGTGCCAACGAGGAATCCCTGCGATTCCTCAAAGACACACTGCTAAAACTGGAAGCGACGTGGCCAGGAGCAAGAATTGACGTCGTCCCTGTAGACCAAATTCCTGAGCGGACGATCATTAAGGTCTGGATCCCACCTCCCATCAGGGAGGATCGAACCACCCTTATATTGATCAAAAGCCAGAATGCGGACTGTCACACAGGGGACTGGACGATCAATAGAGGTCTCGCTCGAGACAGAGGAAACGGCAAGGATCTCTGGATCAGCATTGGTCCAGAGTCCAAGAGCCAACTCCTTAGTAATCAAGGCCGGCTGAAGATGGGAATGGGTTGCGTTCGGGCAATCATTCCTGGAGGCGCTGGGCGCGTAGATGTTAGGTCGACCGGAAAGAATTCGGGTAGTGCAGATTAATCTGCACCACTCGAGGGTTCCTTCCACAGACCTACTACGGTGGATGGACAAGGAGAGGGTGGATGTGGCTCTCATCCAAGAACCCTGGATCGTAGGTGAAAGGGTTTGCGGTTTGGGAGCCCGCGGATACCATCTCCTTGTCCCGAAAACTGTGGGTAAGTCCAGAACCTGTATCGTGGTAAGAACCGGACTTAATGTGCTCTTCTCTTCCAGTTACAGCAACAGGGACTTGACGGTAGCGCTATGCGAGCGTAGGAACGGACCCAGTATTTTACCTATCCTCAGCATATCTCCCGTACGAAGAAAAGGATCCACCGTCGGAAAGTATTCGAGCCCTCATTCAGCATGCGCAGAAAGAGGGCACGGATCTAATCCTTGGGTGTGATGCTAATGCCCACAATACCTTTTGGGGGAGCAAAGACACCAACGAAAGAGGGGAGTCGCTGCTTGAATTCGTGATGCTCACTAATCTTAATGTGTGTAATCGGGGTAGCCACCCCACCTTCCGCAATAAGAACCGAGCTGAGGTTATAGATTTAACTCTAGCGACCAACAGCGACTTCCTCTCCGTAGAAGACTGGCACGTATCCACGGAATGCTCCTTTTCGGATCATTACAGGATAGTGTTTGAAGTTGGATGGTCCAGAGAGGCAAAGGCGCCCTTCAGGAACCCACGAAAGGCAAACTGGGTCAAATACTCAAAGCTTGTTATGGAATCTATTCCCAACCACCCAGTGGGAAGGCTAGACAACCCAGACAAGTTGGAGGAATCGACCCAGAATGTCACAGTTACCCTATGCAAGGCCTTCATCAAATCCTGTCCAATCAGCCGTCCACCGAAGTCAAACCGCAATAAGTGGTGGACTCCGGAACTCGGCCAGATACGAAAGGAAACGAGAAAGCTTTACAATAGAGCAAAAGACGGAAACTGCCAGGTAGACTGGGATGCCTACCATAACAGTTTTAAGACCTTCAAGAAGGAAATCAGAAGGGCAAAAAGAGACTCATGGTCTAAATTTTGCGAGGAACTAACCAACACCACTGAAGCGTCCAGACTTCGAAGGTTGTTGGCGAAAGATCCAGCCACACCGGGGCTGCTTTGCAACCTGGATGGCACATTCGCTAAAAATAGTCAGGAGTCTCTGCAACTCCTCATGAACGCACACTTTCCAGGCTCCACACAAGCTGAAGACGAGAATGGGATCCCCTCCTCTCACATCAGCGGCGAGCCGGAGGGAAACCCGCTTCATGAGAGTCAAGTCCTAATCGACGAAATTGTCAACACTGAGAAAATAACCTGGGCTATCAAGTCGTTCCACCCCTACAAATCAGCAGGACCGGATGACATCAGACCGGTCATGTTACAGATGGTATGCGTACATCTGTCGCAATGGCTACTAGAAATCTTCAGGGGATGTCTCCTTACAGGATACATTCCAAAAACCTGGAGAGAAGTGAGAGTGGCATTCATTCCCAAAGCAGGAAAGATAAACCACTGCTCAGCAAAAGACTATAGGCCCATAAGTCTCTCTCTTATTGAAAACACTAGAGAGACTTCTGGACCTTCATCTCAGAAGTAAGCTAACACCTCACACTTTTAGCAAGTCCCAACACGCCTACCTCAAAGGTAGATCAGTAGAGACTGCTCTGCACGAGGTGGTTAGCACAATTGAAGGCACACTGCAAAGGAAGGAGTTTACGTTAGCGGCATTCCTCGACATAGAGGGTGCCTTTAACAATGTCAGGATCGAATCTATAACGGCAGCACTTGTCAACATAGGCTCACACCCGACAATCACTCGATGGCTTAGCAACATGCTTCGCCAAAGAATGATAAACGCCCAACTCTGCGCCTCAACTATCAGGAGAAGGGCAACCAGGGGCACCCCGCAAGGGCGTTTTTTTTTTTTATATTCTTTATTGTGTACTCTTATGTATTACTATGCTTATCTATGCTTAAGGTTAATTGCGGGATCCAAAGATACATATGAGGAGCCGAGGCCATGTGGTACGGCCGTAAAGCAATGCTTCACATGGACTGTGGCTCCTTCTATGTCGACGCCCGTCTCTCTCGCTCACATCTTCGTAGCTCTGCCATGGTGAAGGCTGCGAAGTTGTCAAACGCAGCCCACGTCTCACAATTTGTCAACATAGCCTCGACTAGAGTACAGGGAGTCAGTTCGCGACCAGCAATTTGCCATAACTGGTTTCGTTGACTATTGAAGCGTCCACAGCTAAATATTACGTGCTCTGCGTCTTCCCGAGAAGCGCCACACCATCTACAGAGTGGTGAGTGTTCGTGTCCAAATCGATGTAAGTAGTGGCTGAAACAACCATGCCCACTTAAGAGTTGCGTCGAGTGGAAATTAACAGATCCGTGGCTCCTCTTTATCCACCGGCCTATATCTGGGATCAGGCGGTGGGTCCACCGACCAGATTCTGAGGTGTCCCATCTGCTTTGCCAAGCTGTAAGGCTCTCGGCTCTAGCATCTAAGCGCGCTACTTTTTTGTCCACACCCAGACGGATTGCTTCTACCACTGTCTTTTCCTCGATCACTAGGAGATCAATGGGGATGACTCCTGCTATGACCAATGCAGCATCATCTGAAATTGTTCGGAAGCCGCAGCAGATACGCAGTGCACAGAGACGGTGTATCGACTTTATGCCCCTGGCATAACTGGTCACGTTGATTGCATCCGCCCAAATGGCAGCACCATATGTAATTGCCGAGCGGACCACGCTAGTTAGCAGGATTCGGCGTTCCTGTTTTGGGCCACGAGTGTTCATAAGCATTCTGAACAGGGCTCTGCTCGTGTTTGTAGCTTTCTCCTCGACGTATGAGAGGTGCTCCCGGAAAGAGAGCCTGGTGTCTATCATCACTCCGAGGTACCGGATAGCACGTTTTGATGTGATGTTCTCACTGCCGACGCGAATATGTGCAGTCTCCACCAATGATCGCGTGCTTACAAGTACAGCTTCCGTCTTGTGTGCAGCTAGTTCGAGTCCTACTGAGAAAAGCCACTCCGAGATGCGCTCGATTGCTACATTACACGACGATTCTACTTCTCTTAGGTGCTTGCCGACGACTGAGAGTGCCACATCGTCTGCATAGCACGTTAGGTCGCAGCCTTGTGGTAACGTCAGTCGAAGGACTCCATCATATACCATGTTCCATAGTAGTGGGCCCATAACAGATCCTTGAGGCACGCCTGCCGTGATGTGATGCATACGTAGTCCGGTATCCGTATCGTATCTCAACATTCTTCCATGTAGGTAACTTCTCACTATTGTCTGCCGGTACAGGGGGATACTCCATCGGCTCATTGAGTTGATGATGCAGTCCCACCTTACAGAATTGAATGCATTTTTGATGTCAAGGGTGACAATCAGGCAATATTCCTTCTTGCCGCCCTTCCATCTAGTGCCTTCAACCGCATTTGAGGCGATCTGGACGACTCTGCCAATGGCGTCAATTGTTGAGGTGCCTTTACGGAAGCCGTATTGTTTAGAGGATAATCCACCCGCTTCGCATATAGCCAGTTGTAGCCTTGTACATATTATCTGCTCTAGAACCTTGCCCATCGTGTCTATCAGACATATCGGTCGATATGACGCAGGTTCACCTGGTGGTTTGCCTGGCTTGGGTAGGAGTGCCAGATGCTGGATTTTCCATTGCGTTGGGAAAAACCCTTCGCGAAGGCACTGTGTGTATACCAGGGCAAACATTTGTGGCTTCAAGGACATGGCCATCTTCATCACGCGGTTGGGGATTCCGTCCGGGCCTGGTGCCTTGTTCAAGGGCATTCTGCGGGCCACTGATAAGACCTCATTCACAGTAACTGGCTCCACTGCGAACGGTGATGAGTTTGTTTCGCTATGGAGCAGCACATTACTGGTACTGGATGGAAACAGCGCCTCGATGATAACCTTCAGTTGTTCCGGATCAGAGGGTGAGGCAGAGTTATTCGCATGTAGTCGCTTCATGACCGTCTTATATGCCCTATCCCATGGATCACCGTCGGCTGAATCACACATCTGCAGAAAGCATTCACGCTTGCTCATTTTTATGGCCTTTTTAAGCGTCTTTCGGGCAGTGCAGTATGTCCTGTGCAGGTCCGGCCAATCGTGGTCATTTCTTCTGCGTGCGCGTTGGAATCGTCTCCTGGCAGAAAGGCAAAGGCGTCTTGCTGCCGCGATTTCGCCGTTCCACCAGTAAGTCGGCGCCTGATTGCCTCGAAACGACTTCCTTTGACTCATACTGATCATACATGCGTTCCGCGTATGGTAAGTTATTTGCATGGCCATCTGTTGCGCAGGGCCCGCTACATTGAGGGTGCTCATCGCTTCCGAGAAAGCTGGAATTTGGAGAGTTTCCACTTTGAATGCCTGTCTTGCTGGGATCCGTGGTCGAGCGTCGCATATTTCTTATACCCACAGAAAACACCAATGCCTCGTGATCACTAGCAGTGTAATGGTCGCCTAGTCGCCATGTAGCGTTAGGTGAGAGGGAGCTCGTTACGAACGTCAGATCGACAATTGAGCCTGCGCTTCCTCGGTTGAAGGTATTTCTCGACCCATTGTTGAGGAGCACCACGTCCAGCGTCTTAAACGCTTCGAGAAGCGCGTGACCTTTAGCTATTGCGTCTGAGCTGCTGCTTTTTGAAGTATCACTGCCCCACTCCTGAGCCCAGGCATTGAAGTCTCCTGCTATTATTGTTGGTCGGTGGTCTCTGGCGTCATCAACAAGCTCGTCGATTGCGGCTGCAAAGCTCTGCCGGCTAAGGCTAGGTGGAAAGTAGCAGCTATAAACCCACACTTCCGATAGCCTAGCCCTTACAAAATGGCGAAAGGCAGCGCATAGATTTGGTCTTAGCGGTGACATTCCGCAGGACCATATTGCCGCTTTGGTGGTGGTGCTATTGATCCAGCAGCCGTCTTCGGCGGAACAGTATGGTTCGCTAATAACTGCGACATCTATGTTCAGATCCCGTACTGTTTGTGTGAGCAGGTCGTTAGCAGCCTCACAGTGGTTTAGATTTATTTGATAAAATCTAAACATTTTTGGTCGATTTGTTGTTTACGCGTGCCAGCGCCATCGAGCATCTGTGGCTTCCAGCTATGTGGTTGCGTGGCTTGTTGTCATCACATAGGAAGCATTTTGCCTCGTTGTTGCACACGTTTATTTTGTGCCCTTCGGCTCCACAGCGGAGGCACCAGCCACTCCTGTCCACCGTGCTTTTACAATGCGCTGAGATGTGCCTGAACTCTAAACACTTATAGCAGCGTGCTGGCAGATTCCTTTCCCGGATGCGACATACGGACCAGGCAATGCGTATTTTAGCAGCATTCACGACTCTTGTTGCTATCTTCACAGGAAGGCTAATTATGGCCCTCTGTGTGCAACCAAATGCTGGACGTAGGCTTTTTATGTCGGTTGCTGCGAGTTCAATCTCCATTTATTCCTTGATCGCTTTCACCAAATCCTCTTTTGTGACCATTTCGTCCAGGTCAAGTATTTCAACTCGAGTGTGCTGCATTAGCGTTCGCGCCTCCACTTTTCCTTCCAGGACAGTGCTTATGTCTTCACGGAGCTGCTGCATGCTTTCCCGCTTATCCGCATTGAGTTGCAACAGAAGCGCACCTTTGGCTGTACATTTCATATTACGTACACTATCGCCGACATTCCTCAACTTCTCGTCCTGGCTACGTGTTACCAGATTGAGAATTTCCGAGTACGTCATATTTCCCTTTGGTTCAATAATTATCGCGTCGGGGCGTTCTCTCGGCTTGCGCGGCTTTGCCCTTCCCGTGACTTTCGTCCATTCTACTACCAGAGCACACTCTTTGCTCTTTTGCGACGCAGTACTGTTAGGCTTCTCCGCCAGGCTTGTAGGAGATGGTTTCCTTCGCTTTGATGCACTCTTGATTGGCTGCTTGTTTAGCCGTTTCTCACCACCGCTTTGGGGCGACCACTGCGTCTCCTGTGTGTTCTGGGCTGAGTTGTCGCTCTTCTTCTTATTACAGTTAAAGATATGAAGAGCCGACTTTTGTAGTCTCAATACCTTATGCACCAAGTCCTTCATCTCTTTGTTGAGATATCTGGCATCTCTAATAGATTTTGACAGCAATGTAGTCTCGTCTATTACTATTACAGCACCGATTCTAGATCCTCGTTCTTTCCGGCCAAGGCTACTTCATAGTGAAATGGATTAGCCGGGATTATAGCAGGAGCTGAGACAGGCTCCGTTACCTGCACGTTTCCACTTGATGTCAACAAGTTTCTGCCAGTGACGCCATAAATTTCAGAAGAGGAAGACTCCTTTTCCGCAGCATCTTTCAGTACTGGCCAAACGCCCTTCGGGGTCTGCCATTGCTGAGGTGACCTTTGTATTTTTGGTCTCCTCACGAATGCCAAACTGTCTTCCTCATCCATCATCTTGTTTTAATCTATAACTCCGTCTACTAGCGGTCCCGCGTGGGCCAACGGTTTCCCGCTGGCGTTTGACCGTTGGGAGTTATACCGCCCCGTCTCGGTCGCCAGAGCCACTCTTTGTGCACCGCTTTGCGGCGTTGGTTGGCTCGTCGGATCCTTGACTTTGCACTTTATTCCGCTAGTAGAGTGGAGCAGAGAACAGTTTTAGAGCCGTTGCACAGTTTTATTTCAAATTTGAACTTTGGCGCCCAAATTCACTCGGATTGGACGATCTGGCAACGCTCCGCGGATCGGCCGGGATCTGGCAACTCCGTGTTCGGCCAGCTGATCAGTCAGAGTGAAATAGCCAAACTAGCTCTGTGCTTTGATAATGTGTGTTTGATTTCTTAAAATTGGCGACACCCACACACAGAAAGGTGAAAGGCGCCAAAAAGAAGAGAAAATACAACACTACTCCCCCGCAAGGGGGTGTGATATCCCCCTTGTTGTGGAACATTGTCCTTAATGACCTTCTTCTCAAACTGAAGTATAAGGGATGCAGAGTGACTGCTTATGCGGACGACCTGGTTCTAATGGTAACTGGCAGATTCCTGCCAACAGTCAGTGAGCTAATGAACGCCGCACTGAGTGAAACTCTGCGATGGGCAGAACACAACGGTCTTGGGGCCAACCCACAAAAGACCGAACTTGTTCTGTTCACCCGAAAATATAAGATACCGAGCTTCCAGCTTCCGTCACTGGGAGGGACAGAGCTCAAGTTATCAAAGGCTAAGTACCTTGGAGTAATCCTGGACTCCAAACTCTCCTGGAGGAGAAACTCGGAGGAAAGGATGAAGAAAGCGTTACAAGCCTTCTTTGTGTGCAAAAAGATCTTTGGTAAAGGATGGGGATTGCAACCGTACATCCTTCACTGGTTCTACACTGCAATTGTCAGACCTATACTGACGTACGGGGCTCTTGTATGGTGGGAGGCACACCGACTCCTATCTAAACAATCTCCGCAAAGTCCAGAGACTAGCTTGCTTGGGAATAACAGGATGTATTCGTTCTACCCCCCAAGCAGCGCTGGATGTAATGTTAAATCTGGAGCCCATCGGAGTCTTCCTCAAGCACGCGGCAGCAAGGAGTGCGGTCAGGCTTCACGCCCAATGCCTCCTTAAGCCTGGTGCAGGTCACAACTCCATTCTACGTACAGTAGAATTGACTGTGGCTGAGAACGACTACTGGGTACCAGAACATAAGTGGGATGACAGGTTTACAGCTGAATTCCCTGACAGATCCGATTGGCAACAGGAATCTCCTTTGAGGCAGAATGAGTTGTCAATCTACACAGACGGATCAAAGACGATAGAAGGCACTGGATCGGGGGTCTTTTCTGAAGACCTTGCAACCAAGCTTTCCTTTCATCTTCCTGACTGGTGTAGTGTGTTTCAAGCGGAGATTTACGCTGTTTGGCAAGCGACCAAGTTGGTACGGACACTGGGCGGGAGCCCGAGGGACATGTCCATCTATGTCGACAGCCAATCAGCGATTAAAGCACTCGCATAGAACACCATTAGGAGTAAACTAACCCGAGACACAGTAATGTCACTGAACCTATGCCAACCACACTTTATCAGACTTGTCTGGATACCTGGGCACATGAGAGTACCAGGTAACGAGGCGGCTGATGAATGTGCTCGGCGGGGATCAGCGTCATCAGAAACTCTCGCGGTGAACGATATAAAGAGACCTATTCAGCACGTGCTATCGGAACTTAATTGTTCCATGAGAATGGCGGCTGAGAGACACTGGGCAGCATCATCAGGCTGCGAGGTGTCAAAAGCGCTCTGGCCAAGATACAGTCCCAAGCGAACAACCGAGCTCTTAAACTTTAAAAGGAACAAGATAAGGTTACTGACAGGAGTCTTAACGGGACACAGCTACATCGGCCGTATGGCTCAACGGTACGGTGGACCCCAACAGGACTTCTGTCGCAGCTGCGGGGACGAAGAGGAAACCGAGAGTATCCAGCATCTCCTTTGCGACTGCCCTGCACTTCTTAGAAATCGGACCCAATTTCTGGGCAAGCCTTTCTTTGCGGAACTGGGCAGTCTTGGGAATATTCGGCTGGATAACATGGCGCTTTTCCTCGACTCTACTGGCTGGTTCCAGAGGCTACCGCAGCCCAACAGAACTGGCCAGTAGCACATAGACCATCAGAGCCTTTTCCTCCAATATCCCAACAATCCCTCCCAATCCCTTCTACTCCTACAGTTGTAGTGTACCAGACGTACATAGTCTGCAACCGAGCTTGGTGGGGTGCGTATTCTTGCAGTGCTCAGTTCTAGCTCGTCGGATTGGTCGGGGTCCTTCCTTACTCGATTACACGGTAACGCTAACACACACGAATATTTAATACGCGGACTGATTCTAAATAAAATAAGGCTTAAAATAAGCTAAACAAAATGATAATAAAACGGATTTGGTGGAACTGGATAGTATGTCCCTCGTCTCTACCCTCCCGACCATGGTAACTGTTATATAGATTTTGGTTACCCCTTATATAAAGGATTATTATACCTCTAATTCATCTTAACCGATTCCTCCACGATTACTCGACAGACCAGGTTAATAAATTTTAAAGACTCATTATTTCATTCAAATTATTCACAATTTAATTACAAAATTCCAAAGTGGATTCATGATTACACTAGATATGATATCTTGTCAATTTAATTATATTCAAATATAATTCAAGTTAATCTTTTATGAGAAAAAGTGTACACGCATGGGTCAGTTCATTACTCTTAAGGCACATTCATTAGAATATATGTATTTATATTTCGAATGTATATTCACCAATTGTACGTATCAATTATTTATTATACTGACTCACTCTGTTGTTGCATTCTTACTGTCGTGGTACCATGACGAAGATGTTGCCGTAGCTTGGTTTTTATGTGTTGCTATATATAGGAAAATACATTCAATAAATATAAATGTGCCAAAGATTACATATTTCTAATTACATGACCTCAGGTATATGCTTCAACAATTCATATTTTAGGTATTATTACAATTTAAAGATAATACAAAAAAATGTAAGTTAGCAAGTAAGTTTTCTTATCAGTGACTGTAACTAGAAGAGTTCGATCAAAACAAAATCAAAATATTAATTCAATCAATTGTTGTTGCATCTAATGGCAAGTTCTAATTCAGTTTTTTGTTTTACTTATTCCGTCTGTGTGGTTTCCATCAGCGCACACGTGGTTTATGACTGACCTACGTCATACCCTGGATTAATTCCAAGAGAAAATATATATATGTATATATATTTTTATTTAGGTAGTGCTTTAACTAAGACACCTCCTCCAAGCTAGTCAGCACCCATTCGCTGTGAGCTTCAATCCAAACTCCCTTTTCTGACGTGGAGACGGCCTCTTATGAAATCTTCAAAGGGGTATAGCACTGTTATATCAAGCTGCGGTTGACAATGTTAGATCAGCGACGTATCCAAATAGAATCCAGGCTACTGTCCGCCAGTGCCACGCTCTAAGAGCTGAACTCCCGGGGACTCTATACCTATATAAATTGAACATTAATAACCTAACACTGCAATGGGGTATTTCATACCTTAGATTTGTAGTTTCCACACTTAAGATGTTTGCACTATTCGATAGCCAAGAGTAGTTGATATATTTATGGCTTTACCAATAAATAGTTACTTTATTTTAACTTGCTAGATTTTGGCACACGTGTAATTGTATTATGTCTTTCTAACAGAAAGAGAGACATACGACTTCTTCGCTCGGATGACTTTTTCTAATTAGCTAGCCTTGCAAGTTTGGCTGTACTTTGCTGCGCCGCATGCCAAGCAGAGCTTTTGCCTAACTGTGCAATCGTACGATTATGCGAATGCAGTGATAAGCAATATGGGATAACTAGATAAGCCGCGTTGGGGTGCTTCAGTATTTAGAACCCGAAAATAAATAAATATCTTCGTAATTTATATATTACTATTTATATATGTCGGCCACTACACCCCCCCAACCCAGATAATGGAACGGGGTATACCGAAGAGACATTATCAATATCGCCGACACTATTGAGCCTTCTTAATTTGTATATCTTTTAGGTGGAATGTACCAAGTTTTTTCCCATTAGTATCCGTTAGTTCATAATAATGCGGGCTACGCTTCTTGAAAACTTTGGCTGGAATAAAAACAGGTGCTAATTTTGAGCTGAATTTCTTGCTTGCATTGCTTTGAGTGAAATTCCTAGCAAAAACTTCATCTCCAGTCTTTAGTTGGACATTTCTACTTCTCAAGTTGTATCTGTTGGCGTTTTCGTCATGAACTTGGTTGATTTTATTTTTCGCATCTTGTCGTGCCAGAATCAATGCATCAGGGGACTTAATTTTAACGTCGTCACTCAGCAAATTTAAGTTTCGAAGGAGAGTATAGTCTTTCCCATTTAAAATCATATTTTGACCAAAGGCCAGAAAATAAGGCGAATAGCCTGTGCCACGATGCATAGTTGCTCTTAGCGCACCACTAATAGCGCTTAGATTTACATCCCAGTTTGAATGATCATTACCAATATAGGCGCGTATAGCCGCCAAAACTGAACGGTTCAATCTTTCGCTCGCGTTGGCCTGGGGCGAGTAAATGGCCGTGCACCGGTGAGTTATGCCAAACCTGGTTAGAAATGCTTCAAACAAGCTGGATTTAAACTGGGAGCCGTTATCCGTTAAGATAACTTCAGGAACTCCAAAGGTATAAAATATGTTATTTTCTAAATATTGACAGATTTTAGGTGCTGTAAAGAAAGTGGAATTTAGTATTATGATCTACTATGATAAGCAATCCTATGTTTCCTGTCTTCGTTCTCGGATATGGGCCTAATAAATCGATATATAACTTCTGGAAGGGTCTGTCCGACGACAAAGGTTTACCCATTGGTGGTCTCAGAACAATGTTAGGAGCTTTGGTACAGCGACACACATTGCAATTTGATTTATAATTTCTTATTTGGGTAACCATTCGTGGCCAAAATAAATATCGCTTTAGCTTTTCTACGGTCTTAGCCATCCCACAATGAGCTGATCCTGGTGAGTCGTGGGCCTGTTTGAGAATATCTAAAACAAGTGTTGAAGGAACCCAAAGCTTCCAAGTGTTATCGTCTTTGTATTCACTTCCGTTACTAAAATCAGTTTTTTTATACACATATTCATCTACAACTTTCAAGTCAGGTAGTTTGGCTTGATTAGATTGTATTTTCTCGATTCAATTTAAGTACTCATAAGACTTAAATTGCTCAGACTGTAAATCTACTATTGGATTGACTATGTCGAATTGTTCTACTGCTGGATCATTTTGACGTGACAACGCATCTGCGACCACATTCTCCGATCCACGTCTGTGTATTATTGAAAAGGAAAACGCTTGTAGCTTCATTGACCAACGAGCCAACCTTCCGGACAAATCTTTCTGCCGCATAAGCCATTGCAAAGACGCGTGGTCAGTAATGACGACAAAATCTTGTCCCTCTATATAGGAACGAAACTTTTTTATTCCTTTCAATACTGCAAGACATTCTAGTTCCGTTACTGAATAGTTGCGTTGAGCTTTGGATAGCTTTTCAGACATGAATGCTATGGGTAACTCAATACCATCGCGTTCTTGTGCTAAAACACAACCAATTCCATATGAACTAGCGTCACACAAAAGAATAAACTCTTGGGAAAAATCAGGGGTTATTAATATCGGTGCTACTGTTAAACATTTCTTAAGCGAGTTAAAAGCTTTGTCGGCTTCCTCATTCCAACTGATAGATTTTTTCCCTTTTAGTGACTCGGTCAGTGGAAAACTAACTGTGGCGTAATTTTCGACGAAGCGTCGATACCATCCAGTTAGACCTAAAAATCTTCTCAACTGTTTTATCGAAGTAGGGACTGGGAAATTCGTGATAGAAATAATTTTATCGGGATCAGTCATTATTCTACCTTGGCCTATGATAAACCCAAGATATTTAATTTCACGCATACAAAAATTAGATAGAGATAAAATAAGCAAATCGTCTAGATATACAAAAACTCTCGTGCGCAAATGGGCAGGTATGACCTGGTCCATGAGTCTACACATTGTCTGAGCTGCATTACACAGTCCAAATGGCATCATTTTATACTGATAAAGAGGACGATTTGGTATGGTGAAGGCGGTGTACGGGCGTGACTCTTTGTCGAGAGGGATTTGTCAGTATGCATGCTTCATATCTAGTCCCGTTATGAAACTAGCTGGCGGAAATCGACTTAAAATGCCATATATATGTGGTAATGGATATGCATCCCGTCTTGTTACCTTATTCACCTCTCGTGAATCTAGACATAACCTACATTTGTCACCTTTCTTTACTAGTACACAATTACTGCTCCACGGACTTGTGGATACTTCTATAACGTCGAGCGCTAACATATTATCAACTTCAGCAAACATTAATTTTTCGATGGCTGGGGACATTGGCCAATGCCGTTGTTTGATGGGCTTAGTCGATTCGACTTCAATCGAGTGTTTAATTAAACTTGTTCTCCCCAAACATTCTTTGCTAAATGACGGAAATATCTCGATCACTGCATTCAGACGCTCCTGTTGTTCTACCGATAGTAGATGAAATTTTGGTTGTTCGTCATCAGAGTCTGTAGATCCTACATCAAGTTCAGATATGTCAACTGGAGCTGCTATTTTATCAATCAATCCGAATTTCTTCCAAAAATCTATTCCCAGATAAACATTTTGTTTTAGATCAGGAATAATAAAGAGTTCTAAACTTTCAATTTTCTGACGATATTTTATTACGGTGCTAAGTTTGCCAACTGTATTACTTTTAATTCCATTAGCAGTTGAAATGGCTCCTGAACACTTTTTGAATTTGCTATTGGCTAATAACTCTGTTGCTGCTGATCCACCTACGCAACTTATGGTCGCTCCAGAATCGAGTAAAGCTAAATATTGTTTGCCTTCAATGGTTACTTCATAATAAAGTCGTTCATCCAAACCCAAAATAACAGAAGAAATTATTTTCTTTCGATTAGCTCGAATTGTTTTCCAATACGATCGTAAACGTTTGGTCGAACGTTTAGGCTTATGAATAAACTTAATAAAATCTAAACTAGCGAATATTCTTTCGCGAGCTTTTCTATAATTCTCTAATCGGATATGGTATGGAGTAAATGAATTATAAATACAAATATTTTCTTTTAAGGCAGTGAGGCCTCTTAATTCTATGTGTTCTTTTGATTCCGCTGTGTCGGACGTGTCTATTTGACGTTCTTGGACACGTCCACTACCCGGTTTCCCGATGGATTACGTTTAGGGCAACGTGGCTTAAAAATATCTTTGGCGCCACAGCCATAACAAAATATGTTACGAAGCTCTAGACAATCGTCGAATCTGTGACCAGACTTGTCACAATTCCAACAGACTGGTACAGAGGGCTTCTTTTGAAAAGCTAGCACTTCCTCTGAAAGTTCTGAGTCTCTTAACTGTGATACGTTCTCAGTATCGTCAGTTATCTAATTGACGTAAGAGCGAAGTGCTCGGGGCTTAACAGATTTTATATCTGAATGAAATTGTTCGTGCTTTCGCACTGCTTCACGTAATTGGGATCTTTTGTATATTTTAAGATGCAGAAGTTCATGGTGCAAACTCGTTTTAGAATTACGAATTAAAATATCTACTATTTGATCTTCGGACAAACTCCGTTGAAGTCTATCAGCAAGGTCTTCAATAACAAACTGGAAGTCGTCAAATGGTTCATTTTCCCCTTGGCGTCTCTTCCTTATCTTATCCATAAGATCTAAATCGGTTTCACCTTCATCGAATCTTTCACGAAACTCCTTACAAAAGGTCTCCCAAGTGAAATCGTCGTGGTTACGATGAAACTTCCAATACCAATCACTTGCTTTACCATTGAACAGCAAATGAAGATGGTCGCATAAAAGCTTATAATTTCTTTTAAGATTCTGCTCGGTCAGAGATCGAACACGATAAATAAATTCATCGATATGCATACATTGCTTAGAACCGTCAAACTTGATCCTCCAGTTCTGAATAATGTTTGATATCTTTTCTGGCGGTATAATTCCGATAAAATCAGAATGTGCTACGCTGCTTCTTGCCTCATTCTCAGTGGCTGAAGTAGCATTAGTACTTCGCCTGCCTTCAGTGCTGTTGTTACCTTGGTGTGGTGGTAGGTTTGACCGTACTGAAGATAGCTGTTCTTGTGTACTGATTCCCAGTTTCTTAGTTATCAAGGTAGTCATTTCTTCAATCATTTGAGCCTGTTGAGCCGCAATACTTGCTTTGATAAAGTTAGTGATTTCAACTTGTGACTCCGATGGTAATTGGTGCTGTCGTGATGGTTCTCTAAAAATTGGATCTGCGAGTCTCCTAGTAGTAGATCTAGTGTTCATGCCTGAGTTAGTATTATTTCCTCGACCTCTACCTCTATAACTCTTCCCCATAGTTTTAGATGGTGTCTGTATGTTATCATTGCCTACTTCGGATTCGTTTGCGCTAGCTGGCAACGAGGCTACAGAATTGAGCTCTGCCGATAAGTTATTATTTGAATAACTCAAAAGCATGGGATTGCAATCGATATTACAAATTGGACAAGCTGTTTTAACTGAAATCGCTTCACGAATGCAATTTGCGTGGAATTTATGGTTACACGGAGCTTTGGCTGTAAGTTCAGTGACTCTCAAAACTTTATTACAAATAGCGCAAAATGGGTCTAGTTGTTGTAAAGTTGCTTGTATATTATCGTTGCTGTGTTCAAGTGGCATTTTGATCGAAACTATTTCGTAGTACAACTGAATACAAATTAATCAAAAAAAAAAAAATTATGTAAATATTTGGTCTGTCTTTCATCGTTTCGGAACCGCAAAAAGATGTAATTACTAGACATAATTTGACAAAAAGGAATTTCCGTTATTGTAACTAATGGCTATTGTATATTTTAAAGAAAGTAATCGAACTTGAAGGACAATATCTAAAATTGTAATCCGTGTCAAATTCGGTCACTTTTGGTAATTTGCATAATAGTATTTCCTAAAATATAAATCATCTTAGTCGACATAGATCTGCTTGGTCGAGCAATCCGCAAGACGAAATGCAATCGTTGAATCCAAAGTCAGTTTCTACGTTTCCTACTAACATGCGATTTAAGGAGTACCTATTATGTATGAACGCAAAGCTTTATTATAATAGAGAATCAATAAAATTTCATAAGTAAGCTATCGCAGATCTGTTTTGGACGACTAGTTACCGCGTCGGAACTAAAGTCGCATATTCCTAAGCCAGAATCCAGATTGCTGTCTGATGCGAAGTTAAAACTCATATTTGAGCTGTAAGAATGTTGGATGGATTAGATGAGCAGATGTGGGATAATATTATTTCTTCTTGCTCGGGCCCCACGTTGGGCGCCAATTTATATGTGTAGTGTACCAGACATACATAGTCTGCAACCGAGCTTGGTGGGGTGCGTATTCTTGCAGTGCTCAGTTCTAGCTCGTCGGATTGGTCGGGGTCCTTCCTTACTCGATTACACGGTAACGCTAACACACACGAATATTTAATACGCGGACTGATTCTAAATAAAATAAGGCTTAAAATAAGCTAAACAAAATGATAATAAAACGGATTTGGTTGCGCCGACACACGCTATATCGGAGGCTTCCTTTAATCCAATTATGCCTAGATGAGGGAACTGGATAGTATGTCCCTCGTCTCTATCCTCCCGACCATGGTAACTGTTATATAGATTTTGGTTACCCCTTATATAAAGGATTATTATACCTCTAATTCATCTTAACTGATTCCTCCACGATTACTCGACAGACCAGGTTAATAAATTTTAAAGACTCATTATTTCATTCAAATTATTCACAATTTAATTACAAAATTCCAAAGTGGATTCATGATTACACTAGATATGATATCTTGTCAATTTAACTATATTCAAATATAATTCAAGTTAATCTTTTATGAGAAAAAGTGTACACGCATGGGTCAGTTCATTACTCTTAAAGCACATTCATTAGAATATATGTATTTATATTTCGAATGTATATTCACCAATTGTACGTATCAATTATTTATTATACTGACTCACTCTGTTGTTGCATTCTTACTGTCGTGGTACCATGACGAAGATGTTGCCGTAGCTTGGTTTTTATGTGTTGCTATATATAGGAAAATACATTCAATAAATATAAATGTGCCAAAGATTACATATTTCTAATTACATGACCTCAGGTATATGCTTCAACAATTCATATTTTAGGTATTATTACAATTTAAAGATAATACAAAAAAATGTAAGTTAGCAAGTAAGTTTTCTTATCAGTGACTGTAACTAGAAGAGTTCGATCAAAACAAAATCAAAATATTAATTCAATCAATTGTTGTTGCATCTAATGGCAAGTTCTAATTCAGTTTTTTGTTTTACTTATTCCGTCTGTGTGGTTTCCATCAGCGCACACGTGGTTTATGACTGACCTACGTCATACCCTGGATTAATTCCAAGAGAAAATATATATATGTATATATATTTTTATTTAGGTAGTGCTTTAACTAAGACACCTCCTCCAAGCTAGTCAGCACCCATTCGCTGTGAGCTTCAATCCAAACTCCCTTTTCTGACGTGGAGACGGCCTCTTATGAAATCTTCAAAGGGGTATAGCACTGTTATATCAAGCTGCGGTTGACAATGTTAGATCAGCGACGTATCCAAATAGAATCCAGGCTACTGTCCGCCAGTGCCACGCTCTAAGAGCTGAACTCCCGGGGACTCTATACCTATATAAATTGAACATTAATAACCTAACACTGCAATGGGGCATTTCATACCTTAGATTTGTAGTTTCCACACTTAAGATGTTTGCACTATTCGATAGCCAAGAGTAGTTGATATATTTATGGCTTTACCAATAAACAGTTACTTTATTTTAACTTGCTAGATTTTGGCACAAGTGTAATTATGTTATGTCTTTCTAACAGAAAGAGAGACATACGACTTCTTCGCTCGGATGACTTTTTCTAATTAGCTAGCCTTGCAAGTTTGGCTGTACTATGCTGCGCCGCATGCCAAGCAGAGCTTTTGCCTAACTGTGCAATCGTACGATTATGCGAATGCAGTGATAAGCAATATGGGATAACTAGATAAGCCGCGTTGGGGTGCTTCAGTATATAGAACCCGAAAATAAATAAATATCTTCGTAATTTATATATTACTATTTATATATGTCGGCCACTACACAGTTCACTCAGATCAGGCATCACAATGGACCATATGGTCTCCGGGTGCTCTCGACTCCGGTCGAGCTGCCTGCTCAACCTAACCTAACCTAAAGTTATAAAAGTCATGAACAAATTACATGTGAAAAAAATTTCATATGAAACAAGTAAGAAAGCTACAGTCGAGAGTGCTCGACCGTATGATACCGGCAACCCATTTCGAGAGAAAACAAAAAGCTTAAATGATATTTTTTAACAAAAAATATACCACCGAATATACTCAAATTTGTTTTTTTTTGTATATACATATTTTTAAGAAATCTATTAAATTCTGACATGGTCACACTGTCAACTCAACAAACAAAGCGCGAGCAGCTGCAACTGAATTTTGCATATAAAATTGATTCATTAATACCTTCCATGTTTTTCATTCGATATCAACCAAATTCACAGGAATCAATGAGAATATAATTATTATTATGCATACCAAAATTCAGTGCTCTAGGTCTATTATTACGGCTTTTACAGTTTTTGGGGGCGGAAAAGGGCGTGGCAAAAATCTAAAACAAATTTGATCTGCGTAAGAGCTACATGAATACTGTCACCAAATTTGATATCTCTAGGTCATTCACACACTTAAAACGTCCATATACATTGGGCACAACAATTTTGATAAATAATTTAACGAATAACTTTTGTTCTACTTATCCGATTTGTACCAAAATTTTAGAGTATATATTTAGAGTGTCAAGCGCAGATGAGTTACCAAATAACACATCATTACACAAAAAATTAAAAAAAACTTGACTTTTTCTAGATTAATGCTTATTGTGGGCGAAGGGGGCGTGGCATCCAACTTATAAAATAAATTTGATCTGCGTAGGGAATGCAGGAACCTTTGTGCCAAATTTGGTGTCTCTATGTCTTATAGTCTCTGAGATCCAGGTGTTCATACGGACAGACAGACGGACAGACAGACGGACAGACAGACGGACAGACAGACGGACAGACAGACGGACAGACAGACGGACATACAGACAGACGGACATGGCTATATCGTCTTGGCTGTTGACGCTGATCAAGAATATATTTACTTTATGGGGTCGGAGATGCCTCCTTCTGCCTGTTACATACATTTTCAGTTGGCACTAAGTCATAATACCCTTCTACCCTATGGGTAGCAGGTATAAAAAGTCTACCTTTCGGAAAACGTGTCACAAAACCTTTGTAGGGAAGTAGTGTCGCGCAAGCAACGAAATATGAAAAAATTGTAACATGTGAAACTCATATGACTATGAAGTGGTGTGTGTCAAATATAGTAATTTTTCACATGTGAACACAATATCTCATATTGACACAAAATTTAAAAACAAAATTATTCGTATTCAATATCATTAAAGTTATAAAAGTCATGCAAATTTTGCATATAAAAAAATTTCATTTGAGAAAAAGTTTCATATGAAAAAAAGTCCCCTTTCGGAAAACGTGTCACAAAACCTCTATAGGGGAGTGGTGTCGCGCAAGGCATGTTATATGAAAAAAATGTCACATATGAAATTCATATGACCGTGGAGTAATATATTGCCGGCATAGGTCACATATTATATGGATTGATAAAAAATTAAGTTAAATGTTTTATTATTAAATTAATGCAACATAAAGCCATTTTGGAAGATGGTAATCAATACAAGTGTGTCTCAAAAAAAAAATTTCACATGTTAAAACTACATCATTTTGATATATTCATAAGAGCTATAATTATCACATGTGAAATAAATTTCTTAAAAAAATATAAAATGTACATGCAACAAAATTTTTATTTGAGAAAATTTCGATATGAAAAAAGACTACCTTTTGGAAAACGTGTCACAAAACCTTTGTAGAGAAGCAGTGTCGCGCAAGGCATGTTATATGAAAAAAATTTCACATATGAAATTCATATGACCGTGGAGGAATATATTTCCGGCATAGGTCACATATTATATGGATTGATAAAATATTAAGTTAAATGTTTTATTATTAAATTAATGCAACAGCATTATATTGCAAGATGGTACTCAATACAAGTGTGTCTCAAAAAAAATGTTTCACATGTTAAAACTGAATCATTTTGATATATTCATAAGAGCTATAATTATCACATGTGATATAAATTGCTTTAAAAATAAAAAATATAAATGCAAAAAAAATTTTATTTGAGAAAATTTCTATATGAAATAAAGGCTTCCTTTCGGAAAACGTGTCACAAAACCTTTGTAGGGAAGTAGTGTCGCGCAAGCAACGTAATATGAAAAAATTTTAACAAGTGAAACTCATATGACTGTGAAGTGGTGTGTGTCAAAAATAGTAATTTTCACATGTGAACACACTATCTCATATTGACACAAAACTTAAAAACAAAATTATTCATATTGATATCATAAAATTTATAAAATTCATGCAAATTTTGAATATGAAAAAAATTACATTTGAGAAAAAGTTTCATTTGAAAAAAAGTCACCTTTCGGAAAACGTGTCACAAAACCTCTATAGGGGAGTGGTGTCGCGCAAGGCATGTTATATGAAAAAAATTTCACATATGAAATTCATATGACCGATGTGTAAAATGTTGCCGGCATAGGTCACACATTATATGGATAGATAAAATATTGAAGTTTAGTGTTTTATTATTAAATTAATTCAACATAAAGCTATATTGGAAGTTGTAATCAATACAAGTGTGTCTCAAAAAAAATGTTTCGCGTGTTAAAACTATATCATTTTGATATATTCATAAGAGTTATAAATTTCACATGTGAAATAAATTGCTTAAGAAATAAAAAATTAACGTGCAAAAAAAATTATATTTGAGAAAATTTCTATATGAAAAAAGGCTACCTTTCGGAAAACGTGTCACAAAACCTTTATAGGGGAGTGGCGTCGCGCAAGGCATGTTATATAAAAAAAATTTCACATATGAAATTCATATGATCGTGGAGTAATATACTGCCAACATAGCACACATATTATATGGATTGATAAAATAATGAAGTTAAATGTTTTATTATTAAATGAATGCAACATAAAGCTATATTGGAAGTTGTAATCAATACAAGTGTGTCTCCAAAAAAAATGTTTCACATGTTAAAACTACATTATTTTGATATATTCATAAGAGTTATAAATTTCACATGTGAAATAAATTGCTTAAGAATTAAAAAATGAGTAATATGTTGCCGGCATGGGTCACATATTATATGGATTGATAAAATATTGAAGTTATATGTTTTATTATGAGACCTATTCAGCACGTGCTATCGGAACTTAATTGTTCCATGAGAACGGCGGCTGAGAGACACTGGGCAGCATCATCGGGCTGCAAGGTGTCAAAAGCACTCTGGCCAAGATACCGTCCCAAGCGAACAACCGAGCTCTTAAACTTTAAAAGGAACAAGATAAGGTTACTGACAGGAGTCTTAACGGGACACTGCTACATCGGCCGTATGGCTCAACGGTACGGTGGACCCCAACAGGACTTCTGTCGCAGCTGCGGGGACGAAGAGGAAACCGAGAGTATCCAGCATCTCCTTTGCGACTGCCCTGCACTTCTTAGAAATCGGACCCAATTTCTGGGCAAGCCTTTCTTTGCGGAACTGGGCAGTCTTGGGAATATTCGGCTGGATAACATGGCGCTTTTCCTCGACTCTACTGGCTGGTTCCAGAGGCTACCGCAGCCCAACAGAACTGGCCAGTAGCACGTAGACCATTAGAGCCTTTTCCTCCAATATCCCAACAATCCCTCCCAATCCCTTCTACTCCTACAGTTCACTCAGATCAGGCATCACAATGGACCATATGGTCTCCGGGTGCTCTCGACTCCGGTCGAGCTGCCTGCTCAACCTAACCTAACCTAACCTATATGTTTTATTATTAAATTAATTCAACATAAAGCTATATTGGAAGTTGTAATCAATACAAGTGTGTCTCAAAAAAAATGTTTCGCGTGTTAAAACTATATCATTTTGATATATTCATAAGAGTTATAAATTTCACATGTGAAATAAATTGCTTAAGAAATAAAAAATTTACATGCAAAAAAAATTTTATTTGAAAAAATGTCTATATGAAAAAAGTATACCTTTCGGAAAACGTGTCACAAAACCTCTATAGGGGAGTGGCGTCGCGCAAGGCGTGTTATATGAAAAAAATTTCACATATGAAATTCATATGACCAATGAGTAATATGTTGCCGGCATGGGTCACATATTATATGGATTGATAAAATATTGAAGTTAAATGTTTTATTATTAAATTAATGCAACATAATGCTATACTGCAAGATGGTACTCAATACAAGTGTGTCTCAAAAAAATTTTTTCACAAGTTAAAACTACATCATTTTGATATATTAACAAGAGTTATAAATTTCACATGTGAAATAAATTGCTTAAAAAATATAAAATTTACATGCAAAAAAACTTTTATTTGAGAAAATTTCGATATGTAAAAAGACTATCTTTCGGAAAACGTATCACAAAACCTTTATAGGGGAGTGGCGTCGCGCAAGGCATGTTATATAAAAAAAATTTCACATATGAAATTCATATGATCGTGGAGTAATATACTGCCAACATAGCACACATATTATATGGATTGATAAAATAATGAAGTTAAATGTTTTATTATTAAATGAATGCAACATAAAGCTATATTGGAAGTTGTAATCAATACAAGTGTGTCTCCAAAAAAAATGTTTCACATGTTAAAACTACATCATTTTGATATATTCATAAGAGTTATAAATTTCACATGTGAAATAAATTGCTTAAGAATTAAAAAATGAGTAATATGTTGCCGGCATGGGTCACATATTATATGGATTGATAAAATATTGAAGTTATATGTTTTATTATGAGACCTATTCAGCACGTGCTATCGGAACTTAATTGTTCCATGAGAACGGCGGCTGAGAGACACTGGGCAGCATCATCGGGCTGCAAGGTGTCAAAAGCACTCTGGCCAAGATACCGTCCCAAGCGAACAACCGAGCTCTTAAACTTTAAAAGGAACAAGATAAGGTTACTGACAGGAGTCTTAACGGGACACTGCTACATCGGCCGTATGGCTCAACGGTACGGTGGACCCCAACAGGACTTCTGTCGCAGCTGCGGGGACGAAGAGGAAACCGAGAGTATCCAGCATCTCCTTTGCGACTGCCCTGCACTTCTTAGAAATCGGACCCAATTTCTGGGCAAGCCTTTCTTTGCGGAACTGGGCAGTCTTGGGAATATTCGGCTGGATAACATGGCGCTTTTCCTCGACTCTACTGGCTGGTTCCAGAGGCTACCGCAGCCCAACAGAACTGGCCAGTAGCACGTAGACCATTAGAGCCTTTTCCTCCAATATCCCAACAATCCCTCCCAATCCCTTCTACTCCTACAGTTCACTCAGATCAGGCATCACAATGGACCATATGGTCTCCGGGTGCTCTCGACTCCGGTCGAGCTGCCTGCTCAACCTAACCTAACCTAACCTATATGTTTTATTATTAAATTAATTCAACATAAAGCTATATTGGAAGTTGTAATCAATACAAGTGTGTCTCAAAAAAAATGTTTCGCGTGTTAAAACTATATCATTTTGATATATTCATAAGAGTTATAAATTTCACATGTGAAATAAATTGCTTAAGAAATAAAAAATTTACATGCAAAAAAAATTTTAATTGAGAAAATTTCTATATGAAAAAAGGCTACCTTTCGGAAAACGTGTCACAAAACCTCTAAAGGGGAGTGGTGTCGCGCAAGGCATGTTATATGAAAAAAATGTCACATATGAAATTCATATGACCGTGGAGTAATATATTGCCGGCATAGGTCACATATTATACGGATTGATAAAATATTAAAGATAAATGTTTTATTATTATATTAATGCAACATAAAGCTATATTGGAAGTTGTAATCAATACAAGTGTGTCTCAAAAAAAATGTTTCACATGTTAAAACTATATCATTTTGATATATTCATAAGAGCTATAAATTTCACATGTGAAATAAATTGCTTAAGAAACAAAAAATTTACATGCAAAACAATTTTATTTGAGAAAATTTCTATATGAAAAAATGCTACCTTTCGGAAAACGTGTCACAAAACCTCTATAGGGGAGTGGCGTCGCGCAAGGCGTGTTATATGAAAAAAATCTCACATATGAAATTCATATGACCAATGAGTAATATGTTGCCGTCATGGGTCACATATTATATGGATTGATAAAATATTGAAGTTAAATGTTTTATTATTAAATTAACGCAACATAATGCTATACTGCAAGATGGTACTCAATACAAGTGTGTCTCAAAAAAAAATGTTTCACATGTTAAAACTACATCATTTTGATATATTCATAAGAGTTATAAATTTCACATGTGAAATAAAATGCTTAAGAAATAAAAAATTTACATTCGAAAAAATTTTTATTTGAGAAAATTTCTATATGAAAAAAGGCTACCTTTCGGAAAACGTGTCACAAAACCTCTATAGGGGAGTGGCGTCGCGCAAGGCGTGCTATATGAAAAAATCTCACATATGAAATTCATATGACCAATGAGTAATATGTTGCCGTCATGGGTCACATATTATATGGATTGATAAAATATTGAAGTTAAATGTTTTATTATTAAATTAACGCAACATAATGCTATACTGCAAGATGGTACTCAATACAAGTGTGTCTCAAAAAAAAATGTTTCACATGTTAAAACTACATCATTTTGATATATTCATAAGAGTTATAAATTTCACATGTGAAATAAAATGCTTAAGAAATAAAAAATTTACATGCAAAAAAACTTTTATTTGAGAAAATTTCTATATGAAAAAAAACTACCTTTCGGAAAACGTATCACAAAACCTTTGTAGGGAAGTAGTGTCGCGCAAGCAACGAAATATGAAAAAATTGTAACATGTGAAACTCATATGACTGTGAAGTGGTGTGTGTCAAATATAGTAATTTTTCACATGTGAACACAATATCTCATATTGACACAAAATTTAAAAACAAAATTATTCGTATTGAATATCATTAAAGTTATAAAAGTCATGCAAATTTTGCATATGAAAAAAATTTCATTTGAGAAAAAGTTTCATATGAAAAAAAGTCACCTTTCGGAAAAAATTTCTATATGAAACAAGTAAGAAAGCTACAGTCGAGAGTGCTCAACCGTATGATACCCGCAACCCTTTTCGAGAGAAAAAAAAATTTAAATGATATTTTAACAACAAATATACCAACAATATACTGAAACTTGTGTTTTGTTTGTATATATTTGAAAATAGCGGGTAAAAATTCACAACACCGACATAGGCACACTGTCAACCAAACAAACAAAGCGCGAGCAGCTGCATGTGAATTTTGAATATAAAATTGATTCTTTAATAACTTCCTCGTTTTTTATTCGATCTCAACCAAATTCACAGTAGTCATTCAGACTATCATTGTTATTATGCATACCAAAATTCGATGCTCTAGGTCAATTATTACGGCTTTTACAGTTTTTGGGGGCGGAAAGGGGCGTGGCAAAAATCTAAAACAAACTTGATCTGCGTAAGACCTACACGAATACTGTCACCAAATTTGATATCTCTAGGTCATTCACACACTTAAAACGTCCATATGCACTGGGCAAAACAATTTTGATAAATAATTTAACGAATAACTTTTGTTATACTTATCCGATTTGTACCAAAAATACAGGGTATATTAAGAGTGTCAAGCGCAGATGGGTTACCAAATTAAACATCATTACACAAAGAACTTTTGGAGTTATACGCGATTTACATAAAAAAAACTTGACATTTTCTAGATTAATGCTTATTGTGGGCGAAGGCAGCGTGGTATCCAACTTTTGAAATAAACTTGATCTGCGTAGAGTATAAAGGAACCTTTTTGCCAAATTTGATGTCTCTATGTCAAATAATCTCTGAGATCCAGGTGTTCATACAGACAGACAGACGGACAGACGGACATGGCTATATCGTCTCGGCTGTTGACGCTGATCAAGAATATATATACTTTATGGGGTCGGAGATGCCTCCTTCTGCCTGTTACATACATTTTCTGATGGCACTAAGTTATAATACCCTTCTACACTATGGGTAGCGGGAATAAAAAGTCTACCTTTCGGAAAACGTGTCACAAAACCTTTGTAGCGAAGTAGTGTCGTGCAAGGCATGTCATATGAAAAATTTCACATATGAAATTCATATGACCGTGGAGTTATATATTGCCGGCATAGGTCACATATTATATGAAGTGATAAAATATTGAAGTCAAATGTTTTATTATTAAATTAATGCAACATAAAGCTATATTTGAAGTTGTAATCAATACAAGTGTGTCTCAAAAAAAATGTTTCACATGTTAAAACTATATCATTTTGATATATTCATAAGAGTTATAAATTTCACATGTGAAATAAATTGCTTAAAAAATAAAAAATTTACATGCAAACAAAATTTTATTTGAGAAAATTTCGATATGAAAAAAAACTACCCTTTGGAAAACGTGTCA